>BPLR01005210.1:0-44694 GCA_021605095.1 Caerostris extrusa | reverse complement strand
TTACGTAATAAGCTTTCGATTTTCACTTTTGCTCTCTTAACTCGACACTTATAAGTGTAAAAATTAATTTTATTCATTTACTACAAGTTGAAAAGACTTTTGTCCTTAGGGGTTAAATTCTAAATTATTAATTAAAACTGATACTTGGTGGAAATTAGTCAAATGTGTTAATTAACAAGTTAATTTGCAAATCAATAGCAAATTTAAAACAAGTAATAAAATAAATAAAAAATAAAAAATAATGAAATAATAAAAAACGGTCTCAAAGACTGAATTGGCACTTTAAGTGTATCCCACAAATGACCTAAACTAGCAGATCAGTGATAATTTTCTGGATCAGATCGTTTCTCCAATTGTGTAGATTTTGCCCTCGAAATGTTCTTTGTGAATACTAAGTAATAAGAATAATATTTTTCTAAATTTAATTTTTTCTTTTAAATTTGGAAACATTGAGTAATGGAAGTTGCATTAAGCTGATTAAACCATTTCCAAAACGGTATAATCAAAAACTGCTTCCGAGTTCTCTTAAGCTAAAGTAACGACAGTGGAGGTATTTCTGCATTTCACTGCATCTTTTCAATATTGATCTGAACGTCACTGAAGTGAAAAACAACTTCATTCAACATTCAGTAAAAATATTTACAAAAATTTAGTTGAACTTCTAACAGATTTGAAATTGGACTTCACTACTACACCAATCATAATGTAATCCCTTATGGTTGCATAATGATGCTTTCAGCTAGACTAAAATTAAATATATTTTTCGAAGAGAAAGAAAATTATATACATAAAAAAAAAGAAAAATTATTACAAAATTATAAGAAAATATTCTACCTGCTACGCACTCCCAGTAGTGCTCTTACGGCATACACTTTCGTTTTTTCTTTTACACCTGAAATGTAAAATATTAGCTAATAATATTTAAAATTATGTTGCAAATTGTATTCATTCAGAAAGATTAAGTCTGTTTTTTAAAACTATCATTCCAAAAGAATATTTCAAATACAAAGTTTCATTAAATATAGCTGTATCCGATTTAATGAATTATTACACAACAAATTATTTTTAAAAATTCTGACAAAGTTAAAAGTAATTTGTTTTTCCCCTGATTTTATAATTTTCTTTACATAAGGGATTTCAACAACGAATCTTTTCTGAATTCTTAAACCGATTCTATACTAGAACGGTATTTAGAACATACATAATTATAGGGAGTTAAAAAGTTAATTTCATAATGGGATTTTATTTCTTTCTATGAATTTCTGAAACATTTTCATCTAGCCCTATTTGATATGGGAGGCAGATGTTTTTGGGATCAGTTAAATTCAGTCAGTAAATTCATAATTTTTTTTGCCAGGTTTAAGTGACTTATGTGAATATAATATCTTCATTATGAAACGCTTTTACAATTCTTGTTGTTCCACTCGCACTATATTCACCATTTTGTGTGGCCAGATACTACAAACCAAACAGCACAGTGATCAACTTCAAGTAGCTGAATTTGTTTTTATACTGCATCTAGAATAATCTCCATATTCTCATATATTTTTCTCATATTCTCATATTAATGACGTAGGGGAAATGATGCACTTTGGTTTCTATTATACAAAAGCAGCTTTAAATTTAAATTTTGATGAATAATGAAATAAATTTTATTTGCTTCATTTCTCTACTTTAATAGCATGCCCTAGAATGTCCATCACTGTTATAATAACATTAAAGTATTCTGTATCTGCTTCTTGAAGAAAACGAAACCTTAACTTTTCAAAAGTAGCCTGCCTAATTCCATGAACAAGATGGGACACCTTTTTTCGTGGTGTCAAAAATTCTGCCTGATTTTTTTTTTAGAAAAATTTAAATTCGCACTATATCATTTAGGTTTCCTTTTGTTAATAAATGAGGTTCCTTGCTCCAATAAACAAATGAATTTATAACTGCTGAAACTATTTTCTAAACTTATTATCATTTCTGTTTCTGCTCAGATCTTGGACTTTTATTTCTATCGTTTGATACCAGGTGAGGTAGTATTAGCATTTCTTCAATGTGGAGGATCAGTTCTTATTGCTTAAGCTAAGTTTAATATTTTAAATGATGTAATTTTAAATAATAATAAAATATATTTTTATTTTTATCAAATAATTATAAATTTAAATAATTGTTTTTAGACTTATTTATTGTTCTTTTGGCATTTTAATCTAAAATAAAAGTCTTAAGAATTATGTATTGCCTCTCTTTTTCCACACCATTGGCCCCATGGCGATAGTCATTTGATCACACTGTTTAAGTAACTTCACGACATATAATTTGAATTTTCCCACAAACATGAGAATTAAATTAAGGAACTTAGCCATTGTCTGTGTTACTTTGAAATCAAAATAATTTTTTATATAAATAAATAATGTTATATATTTCGAGCTAACACTCAAATTAACGTGAAAAAATTTCTTATCTATAAGACTGCACCATTAAAGCCAAACTTTGGCAGAAGATATGGTTTCCTTGCATTAAGCATCGTAATAAAAAAAATATTGAATGCACAAATATATATATATATGTGTGTGTGTGGCAAATACGTATTTATGGCAAATTTTTGTTTTAACTTCGGGGATATAAATAAAGAAGGACACTTTTCAGAAGTTAATAATATTTGCAATAATATCTGTATGTGTTTTTATATATTAATAAAAATGCCAATAAAAGAGTGATACAACTTGCTACATTATGAGGTTGCACTTTACAGTATTATGCAGTGGCGGCATCTTTTGATGATATTTCTAAGAAATTCAGTGTCAAGTAGAAATCGATTTTTTATCGAATAGATTTATTCTTTCGAAAAATCTTTGTACTTCTACATATATAATTGTCTTAATTTTTAAGAAAGGTTCAATCATTTATTTAATAATGAATTTCAAATGTTTTTAGAAATTCATTAGTTTAGTTTTAGAATTTCATTAGTTTTTCTGATTTTATAAATGTTATATTTTTTTCAAAGACATTAATAAGTTATTGATGATCTTTCTATATTCTTCCTCTCTCTCTCTCTATATATAAATATATATACATACATCTCTCTTTCTCTACATATATATATATATATATATATATATATATATATATATATGTGTGTGTGTGTGTGTGTGTGTGTGTGTGTGTGTGTGTAGGATAAATAATGTATTTCTAATATAGTTTTCTATGGACATTTTTAATTAATACTAGTGTTTTTAGTTTTTAATATCCTAGAATCAATAAAATAATTTCATGCTTTTTATAAGAATCTTATCAATTACACATTTTTATTGAAATAATTTCAAAAAGTTAAAATACCTTTATTAAATAATTTTTTTTAACGCTTAATGGGAACGAATTAAAAGAAAATAATCACAAAGAGAAGGAAACGCAGAATTTAAGAAAATGGAGAAAGCTTGTTTTAAATAATGCAAAAAAAAATGTAACTGAAGTGATACAAACGTGTAGATTTTGTTAATATAAATTTAGATGAATTTATAGAAATTTCAAAATAACTTCTTAAAACTTGAATAAAGACAAAAAAGAATTTTTATAACTCCCGCATATTTAATTCATTATTTATTTTCGTTTTCATTTTTATTTCCATATATTGGGCCAATAAAAAAATCTACCGTATCCCTGTCTTTTAATATCTATTAAAAAAAAATAATTATAATATCATTGTAAAAATGAAGAAATTTTCTTTGTAGTAAAAATGTTTCACTTACCCTGTCCAACGTTAAAGATGACGTCACACAGTTGTCTATTGTTTTGAAAAGCTCTCCCGAAGTCTCGGGTAAGTCTTTCGAAACCTTCAAACGAATCGCGGACGCTATCTAATAACGGACTTGACGGTCTCCCATATGACCAATTGGTCTCCAAGATCCCCTCCTGTAAGTTTGCTTAAATGTGCGGCTTGAAAGCGAGTTTACACTGCAAAAACCACAAAGAAAAAAGCAAAAAAGAGCTTTTTATTACTATTCAGACATCTCATGATATTTTAAGATGATGCTTATTTCTAAATATTATTTGTAGATGGCGCCACAAGTAACACTTTTTTTAAAACAGCGTTCTTATTCAATGATGCATTTATATTTGTAAATACTCATAGATGGCGCTCAAGCTCCAAGTCTTATTTTTGCTTTTATACTGTTTATTTTAGTTTTGACACTTTTTAAACTTCTATATATTTTTATGAGTTCTCCCCTGTTTTGGTCCTTTTTACCATTGATTGTTAAGGATTTTCAAATTTGATTGTTTTTTGCGCTGTAAATATTATAAAAGATGAATTTCGAAAGTACCGTAATTCAATTTAATATTCTATTGATAAAGTAAACAATAACTGTAAAAGGTTTTTAAAAGGATTTTTTTTTTTTTACCTCTCAATTGTTAAAATTATTGTAAATTTTTTTGGCTCATGGAGTTTAAATCAATTTTTCATACCTTTCTATTTACAGAATTATTTTTATATTAGCTGTTTTTATTGTGGTCGTTTTTAAAATTTGACTAGAGCAATAGATTTAAAAATAATATACATAATTAAGAATAATATATAGATATTTTGCATATTTTATGAATAAAATATTGTTATAAATTTTAACTCTGAATTTCATCAATTAAAATATATTTTATGAATTTCGGAAAATGGGAAAACAGGGATTCGGAGGACATAATAAACTGTAGTACATTGATAGAGTTGGGAAACATGTTTATATAGATATAAAATCGCCAACTTTCATAACTCGAACTAAGCATATGAATAGTAATAAAAAGCAAAAATATGTTATTAAAAATAAAAAAGAATGGTTATTTTCGTAGAATAAATTAAAGGTAGCAAAAATGATCTAACCAGATAGAATGCAAGGCCATTCCAATTTTTTATGCTGAAAAGACTCAAAAATCATTATTGATGTTTTCTATTTCAAATCATATTGTCATAAATAAGACGTATTTTGAGTTGATGAAGAATATGCATTTTCAACTAGAATACTCGTTGTTGAATTGTTGTTGAAGTTAAGAATGAATATTCGCATTGGTGAATATAAAATAATAATAATAATAATAATAGCCAGTTCGGTTAGTTCGAACTTGATGCTGGTATTTGTCTTAAAAATATTAAAAATGATGATTAGAATGACAAAGGATACTTAAAAATATTACTACTCAGTTTTTCACATTAAAGTATATTTAACAATAGCTTGGATGTTATATTTAATTCATCTCCTTTTTGCAATACATAAATAGCAGGATTGTTGACTCAAAATTTGATAAGTATTTATAATATTAAAACCGAAGTATTTATAATGTTGAAGTTTCAGGTAGAAAATGAAGGACGTTAGGGTAACTGCGCAGCAATATTTAAGTTAACAAAATTGTTAGAGACAAATTGCGAATTTATCTATACTTTTATTCAAAAAATGAAACTACAACTATTTACTAAGTTCATGCAAATATATAATTTCTGTTCCATAAACATAGTAAAAGTGTTTACTGAAAAAAATCTCTACACGTTGTGTTTTTTAATAGTTTTCGAAATGTCTCTCTGAAGATTTTCAAAATATTTGTATTTTGAACTTTAATTTTATTGGTTGCCAAAACAGAAAACTCGCTTAAATACAGTGTTGAAAAGATAATAAGAATTTTTAAACTCTTGACAAGGAAACAATTTCTTAAATGCCTCTAATCAAAAATCCTTATGAAAATTAAGACGAATGAGTTGCTGTTACTAGTTTTAAAAATGCACTTTTCTCTCTCCATTATATAATTCCCAGGTTTGGCGTTTAGCAGCGGTTGGAGCTATATAGTAGACAACCAGGCAGCTTAGGACAGGGATGGGCAAACTACGGCCCGCGGGGCAACTCCGGCCCGCCGGAACATTCTATCCGCCCCGCGGATAAAATCTTACTTACCGGTCCTACAAATTAAAAGAAATATATATTCATATATTATATATCCATCTCCTATACTATTTTGATTAAATATTACAATTTTTCTTCATTTTTCAAAGGACTGATGATTTTTTTTACTTTCTCTATTTTTTGTTCCACAAAACATAAATCGACGGAAATAGTGTAAGCACAGACAGCTTTCAATCGGTAAAGTGTGAAAGCGGAAGTTCTTTGTTAGTTATAGCTGTAGATTGGCGAAAACTGGTAGACTTCGAACCTCAATATAAACTTTTTAAAGATGAAATCACAATGTCATTCATCTCATTAATTATAATACCTGCATATAGTTTTTAAAATTTTAGAAAAATTTATCTTGGACCACCAAACTTTTTTTTTTTTTTTTTTCGATTTTTGGCCCGCGACCGAAAAGTTTGCCAACCCCTGGCTTAGGAAGAACTTATCCTGTACTTTTATTGAATGCAAAAATAGTCCTTTAGTCGTCACTTTTGTCTCATTTTTAATGGTTTTTCATTGCTTCACTCCGCTATTAAATGCGTCGCTGAAAAGGCATTGTAATGTATAGATAATATTAACAATAATGATTTATGTATGATTTGAAGGAAACTCCTATCAGAAAATAAATAAACATAAACATTACCAAAATTTAAATTTTTTAGTATCCTTTACAGCTTTTATATATAACATTTTAGACAATTCGTTCGTTTTTCATTTCCCTCAAATTTTTTTTTAAAAAGGTGTAATGTTTAATTCCATGTGTTTAATTTTGTTTAATTAAATGTAAGAGACTTTCTGTCTGTAATAAGAAAATGTATTCTATGAAGGATTTTGAGTTTGAATCTGTGATAAGCTTCAGTGCTTTTATCATTATCATCATTATTATTGTTATTTTTGGTTTCATTTTATTTATTTGTATTCATTAATTATTTTTTATTTTTTTTGCTCATAATACATTTTCCTTTTTGTTTCTATGTTCGAGGCAAACCTAAAGTGAACCCAAAAGGTAAGTCAAAATCAGTCTAGTTCAACGTTTAGATGTATTATAAAAGATGAAATCTTAGAAGGAAACGTTTATTAATTATTTATTGATCAAAAACAAAAAAATATATATTTATTTAATTTATATATTGCATATTCATTACAAAAATAATAACGAGTTTCCCCCTCACACCAGGATCTAAAGAATAACAGATTCAATTCGCTTAAGATAATCAATATTAATATTTTGCTACTTATGATTGACTCGCTCATCTGATAATTCGACATTTAATCATATTATGACGAACCCTGCTAAGTGAAAGTTTTCTAGATAAGAGCATAAATGCTTATATTAAGCTAAGGTAATTTGTCCAAGGAGTCAACCAACTTTGTCCTGATTTAAGTGGCTTGTAAGAAGTAAATATATAAATAAAGTTTGTTATAAGAGGATTACGAAAGAATAGAAGGAGCAGTTCAATAACGTGGCGTCAGCTATTGAGTCCTGTTAGGTTTGCCCGATTTTCGATATAAATGAATCCATATACATTTAATAATAAATGATTTATTTTAACAATTGAAATATATTCTGGATGATTGCCACACATTTTAACAAGAATCTATTTTACAGTCAGAAATATCCAACATAAAAAAGAAAAACAGAGAAAAATATTAATATTATTATTGTTTTTGTAAATTTTGAAATTGTGTTATTTCCTGTCTCATTTGAAATTGTTCAGGGGAGATCAATATTTTAAATCAGACCTTTTTAAAGAACGATATATTTTTAAGGAGGATAGTTGGAATAATTTTAGCTCAATTTACATAGTATCCTTTTAAATTTATACTTAAAATTTAAAGGAAAATGAAATATTCAACTACTTAAAAATATTTGCTTCTTTTTTATGTTTGGAGGAATTATTCGAAATCTGTTCTTCCATGTGCTAATTTTTAACTCAAACCTATCCGTTACCGATTCGTGACCCAGGGTCATCGTTCGCAACTAGCGCGCAGAAAGGTTGAGGTTCGAATCCACTGGAGACATTGTTGAAGCCACTGCTTTCGGAAAGGAGGAGACTCGGGACGTTGTATCAACAGTCGGGCTTGTCTGGTGATCATTTTCAAACTGCTATCCCATCATCCCCACCGATTGGCGGTTCGTGGTTGTACATAAGTGGAACATGCGGCCCACCCATGTTTGAAAGGAGAAAAATCTCTATTCATGGTTCATTAAGGGTTTGACTTCCACTAGTGACATGTGTGGCAGTTACTTATTTGATTAGAGAGTTCGTTTGAGCGATACATGATTGTCACATTTTCTCTAATATAGCGTGCAAATGCGGAAAGTTCTGCTAGGAGACGCTATTTTATCCCTGTCCTTGACAAAAGACTTTATTCTACTGAGTCATATTTTATAGGCGACCACCTAAAATTACAATTTTTTCCTCTTAACCATGAATAATAAATATTTTAGGACATTTACAGATTGTGATAAAATTACAAGTTAACATGTTTGTTGACTTAGATAGAATAAACTTTAGTACGTTTGTACACTTAGATATAGTCCAAGAGGCCTTAATCGAAAAGATGCTGCTGTACGGTACCAAAGCAACAACACATTTTATTTCATATTAACCTCTGTATATCATCAAATAGAAAACTCAGGAAATTCTCATGAAGAATACGAAGTTGAAGAGAGACTCCGAAATCGCCATCGAATTTAACTATTTTTTTTTACAGCAATGATTACAATATACGCCATTAGGGAGAAATGAAATCTAGCTTACTCATCTTTTAAATAGACCTACAACTAAAGGTCTGAAAATCTGGTGATTTCATGCTTTGTGTTTTCAATTCTTATTCATCATTCTAAATGCATGATATTTTTTTTGTGGGGGAGATAAAAAAAATTTGATTATGAACTAAAATTTCTTCATCTTTTTAAATGTCAGTAAGTAGTAATGTTAAATACAATTAAAATGGCTTGAAAATAAAAAAAAATGATATGATAACATAGATTATAATTGTTAACTATCATGGCGGTAACTTCTCAGAACTACTGCTCTTTCTTTACAATCCTTTTGATTAGAACCGAAGGCTTTTGGAAATTTTAAGCCTCTTTCACACCAAAGCATTGAGTGGCGAAGAGTCAAGCGACAGAGAAAAAAACATCGTTCGTTCGACCCGTTCACACCAAAGAGACAGAAACGCCCAGTGAAGTTCCATACGGTCCTTATTGCCTCAATCCAAGTCACAACGTTTGAGAGTTGGACAACTTTATGCGATCGTTTCGGGAGTTGCGCGTTGAGGTCTGTGATTGGTCAACGCTTTAATGTAATAACGTTTCTCGTTTATCTTGTGAAATTGTTGCTAATTAAAAAATTTGATGATCTCGTATGCAATAACATTGTTTGTTACAGTTGTTGATTGCAATTAATTAAAAAATTGCACTGATCTCATATGGAATAATAACATTGTTTATTAAGATTTCTAATTTTAATGAACGAAAAACTATTAATAAGTTTTTACATAACAATAACATTTCATTAAAAGGATTTACAATCACCAAGCATTCATTTTTAGGGTAACATATTTTAACAAAGGACCCACCTGTATGGCTTTGGAATCTGCCCAGTTTCTACGTGGTTCTGCAGATTTGTGACGATGTCCTCAAGCATCTGACTTCGTGTCCTGTCCTTTTTTGTTTTCATAAATAAAGTTTAAAATTAGTTCAAGTTAAGTATATTTGATGAGAATATTGAGAGACTTTTCGTGATGAATTAGGATTAATTAACCAATTTTGATATAATTAATTCAAAATTATCGAATTTCACATAAAATATTTGTCTATTATTTGTAAAATTTTACTGAAAATTCTTGGAATCATGTTATATTGAAAAAATCCATTTTTTAAGTGCTTTTCAAAATAATACTTATCCTCCTTCACACTAATAAGTACTAATCCTTCTTATAAGTTACAAATTTATTTCAGCATGTATATACACAGTCCAGTCATATTAATGTGACCACCTGTCAAAAGCCAGAATAAGCACCTTTGGCAGAGCGGACCGATTGCAATTCGATCAAGGTAATTAACGATTGAAATGCTTTCCGATGCCCTAGGACATCCTTTATATACACTCTACTGCAATATGCAGCCACCTGCCTTTTGTGATTGGTTATTTCACGTTGACGTCGAAAGTGACATTAATGTGACTGGACTGTGTATATAAAGAAAATAAATCACTATTTTTAACTACAGTTCAAAAATTTATCAATTTATCTTAGACAAAAAAGGCATACTTTTTTTTTTATACCAGACACTTTACATTTGCGTATTAGATTTATTATAATTGTAGAATTTTGGAAAATTTCAACCTGCTAATAAAATACACCGATCAGCCGAAACCGCCTGTGGGTTAGGCAGATTAAGTGCACCGTCAGGCAGTAGTTTGTGTTGTTATAATATGAAAAAGCTTAATATTTGTGAATTTCTTTAGATACCAGTTGTGGTGTAATAACATTGAAGAAGCAGAAAACTATAAGCTTGTCAGCTGTTTAGAATATGTAGCACACATGAAAAGTGTTTAAAAACAGATCACACATCCATCTGTAAACAAGGCAAGACCTGAGTGAAGACTTGGTCTATTTGTTAGTTTAGATTGACATACTATAATGGTGCCATTACCAATGAATTTCAGAGTCGTGATGGAGTGAATTTGTTGAAATATACAGTTCATCATGCATTGCAGTCTGTAGAATTTCGGAGTCATCGTTTCCTTGGATTATCGATTCTACTCTACGAAATTTTGCATAAGTTTAACACTTATGATGAAATGATAGTACATGTACAGGTTTGAAATATATTTTTAAAAATGCTTTTAAATTTTTTTTTGTATAAATTATATTTAAATATTTATATTTTAAATTCAAAGATATGCTTTCGATTCATAAATATTTCATAGCTATAAAACAACCAATATATATTTTAAAAATTATTAACACATATTTTTCAATATGCACTAAAATATCATACTTCTTAACATTAATTACAATTATTATGTAGATTACATATTTTTGTGATGATATAAAACGATTTTCCTATTTATAAGTATTTTATGTCTCGAAATCTGCCAGTAGGCGGACGGCCTTGGCCCACGATGGGGCTGTAGCCCCACTGATGTTGATGATGATAAGTATTTTATATAAATTATCCAAAATTATTATAATTATTAAATTATTCTTATTTGGATGATATTATATGCAACATACCTTTCAAAAATTTCAATCATTTTTTTCATTTATTGTATTTTTATTAATTAGAATTTTTGATTAAAATAAAATATTATGAATATACTTTATCGGTTTCCATTTTTTTTACAAAATGTGAGCAAATGCAAACAAGATTGCATTGTTAATTAAGATACCAAAGATTCTTAACTCAGAATTTTATTTATTCTTATGCTTAACTTCTTATTTACGATTCTGTGAATTTTCTCTAACACAGATTTATTATCATCAGGAAAAAGGAAATTCTTCGGAAAGTTATTGATAAAGTAATCAGTGTTTACGAAAATATGCCGAAATAGTGATAAGTAATGCTTTAAGTTGCAAAAATTAGTAGCACAAATCTTTTTTTGATAGATAATTTTTAAAATTACATATAGATTATCTGTAATGTTGAAGTTACAAGAAGATATCATAATCAAATACACGTTTTAAAATTCAAAATAAATAATTTGCTAAATTTAACTATATAAATGAATAATTACTTCCTTTAAAAAAGAAATATTTATTTCAGATAAATAGACTGAATGCTATTTATCTTCATTGAAAAACAAATGAATATTTATTGTGTTAAAGAGGCACCTGGGCCTGAAAGATTTTCCATCTGAAAAGCAATTTCTGATGTATGTAAGGAAGCATATATATATCTTTAATGATTAAATGACAGTATTACACAGATTATATTATACAATATACACTCATGTCCATAAATTAAGGATAATGAAGTTCAGGCAAAGAAAGAGACAGAAGCAAAACAATTTTGACTTATTTATAAAGTCTATTTATTAAACAAAAGGTAAAGAGCAAAAAGATGCTATATGTTAGACATAATTAATAAAAATTGCGATTTTTACTCCTGGAGCAAATTTCAAAAAAGAACCTATTTACAAAAAACAGTATAACATGGTTAGTATGATGGTTAATATGGAGTATGTCTCCCGGACGATGCAATACAGGCCTTACAACGCCTAGGCATGCTGAGTATCAAATTACCAATCTGATCTTGGGGAATATTACACCACTCATCAAGCAATGCCCTCCGAAGTTCCGGTTGACAGGTAGGAGGGGGTTGATGGGCTGCAATTCGTCGGCCAAGTATATCCCACACATGCTCTATTGGATTCAAGTCCGGTGAGTATGCTGGCCAATCCATACGGGTGATATCCTCCAATTGAAGGCATTCGTCTACAATGTTTGCACGGTGAGGACGGACGTTGTCATCCGTAAACAGAAATTCAGCACCCATGGCGCCCCGAAACAAACGTACATATTGTTCCAGAATGACATCCCGATAGATGTGGCCTGTCATCGTTACACTCTGAACATGCAGGTCAGTTCTGGAACCAAACATAATTCCTCCCCAAACGAGCCATCCTGCACCACCGTAACGGTGTCGTTCAATGGTGTTCTCTTGGTGGTAACGGGTACCTGGCGCTCTCCATATGAAAGTCCGGCGAGAATCAGACTGCAAACTAAACCTGGACTCGTCGGAAAACATCACACCAGACCACTGTTGCGGTGTCCACAATGCATGCTCTCTACTCCTGGTTAATCGCAGGCGACAGTGAGTTGCGGTAAGTGGAACACATCTGACAGGCCTACGAGCATATAGACCAATGTGCCCTAAGCGTCTGTACACGGTCTGCCTTGAAACTGTCGTACCGGTAGCTGAAGAGAGCTGACGAGACAGGTCTGATGCTGTGATCCGTCTGTTTCTTTTGGCAGTAACTGCCAAATACCGGTCCTCATTCGGCGTTGTAACTCGGGGGCGTCCTGTGCTGTAACATCTACTCACATTACCATCATCTTGGAATCGTTGCCAAGCCTGGAGATGACACTCTGGGCGATTCCAAGTTCCTCGGATACTTCCAGCTGGGTACGTTCACATTCCAGTCGTCCGATAATTCTACCACGTAAAAATCATCCAAATGCTTCCTTTGTGCCATAACTATGTGGTTATTGCACTGAAAGTCTTTTTAAAGTGCTTGTGAACAATTTTACTTCTTTGCCACCATTCCTTATATACCTCTCTCTTACACTCTCATCATCGTGACGTACTATCCGCGCCATCTGGTGGTTTCCTGTAATTTGCATATTCTTCTTCAAGATGTGTGTGATAATTCTACAAGTGAAATTTTATTTTAGAGTTCAATTTCGGTGTGATTCTGAATTATCCTTAATTTATGGACATGAGTGTATTATACAAACAGGCATCTATATAAGAAAACAACAACTTTTTGCAACTTTTGCAAAATAACGTGTTCATGAACAATAAATTAATTACAAACTCTTACTTCTTGCAACTTTTGCAACATCATGTACGCACTGTGGCTTGTTTACTTAATTTTACCACCATTCCTGTAACTTTCATTGATTCATACATGCACAATATAACTATTTACTAATTAATGCATCCATGCACTCACTCTCTACGAGCTATGTATTAATTTTCACCTGCATTCTGGCAAATTTTGGAGCCGAATAACTCGCCCTTTCTCCATTCACAATTTTGGTGAGAATCCATTCCCGAAACAGTGTATCCTAAATGAATGAGATTTAATAAACATAAATAGCATACATAAAGTACTTCCTAAATTTTTTAAAATATACTAAGTCTTACAGTTGATGCAAATGTAAGGATTTTAGATGCCAAGCTGTCGAATATTTTGAGCTATTTGCAGTTTAAATATTATAAATTTGTAGTCTCGAAATTCTTAAAAATTGTAATCCTTAATAAAGGACAAATAAATCAGTATTTATTTGCATCATTTTGTGTAACACGTTTTTTAAAAAGCATTTTTGCATGGATATTTTTTTTTTTTTTTTTTTTTTTTTTTTTGAGCAAAATTAAGGTTGGTATTCACTTCCATTATTTTTTAACTTATTTATATAGAAGAAAAAATGCATAAATATGGATATTGTTTAACCAAATTAATTGTTAAATTTTCATCTTATTGCAATAAAACAATAACCTAAGGCTAAATAAAATAAATCGCAAAATAGTTATAGACTTAAATATAAAAATTTCATTTAAATAAAATTTCATAATTGTTTTTCGGATTAAAAATCAAAACAAACTCTGAATTATTAAATAAAATAAGTGCTTAATTTAACGCGAAAATAATTCTAAAAAGTTGAAAAATTTACCAGTTGTAAGGTTACCAATAATAATAACAAAATATTATATTTGTATATTATTTCCGTCAAATACTCTGTAAAATGGGGCTGAAAAATGACATACAAAATGTACTAGATAATATACCTTTGTAAATCTGGATCGATGCCATAGATATGGTTTATAAGCTCCAACTTCATCTCTTGAAACTACAGCTACCTGCAATAATTTTTATGTTATAGTTGATATCAGAGCAAAATTTTTTTTTTATAATTAAAAAAAAAAAAAAGAAATAAATCTTAGCCAAAGAGATCAACCACACTTGCCCTCCCACGAATGCCAACAAATTAGCTGTAGCTTCTATTTCAATAGTTGAAATGGGACTTCGAAGCAAGAATCGGTTAAGTTTCTTAATTGCCTGTTTGACATTGGAAATTATAAAAATTGAATTATTTACAATCCCCAACGATTGAAATTTTAATCATGTAGTGATCTTAATGTTTCTCTGGTGTGACTGTGGACAACAAATTGCTTTTGCAATAATATCCTATTATCAACCATTATTCATCTTAGCTTCAGCATTAGCGTCAATTAATGAAGAAATTGATTATTGAAAACCAACGAATTGAATTAAACGTACGAGTGAAGTGAGCAGAGAAAGCATTTTCCTAATTTTCTTTTAATCATAACTACCAAAATACGAGTAGCCGTTCACTAAAAGCCAGGACATTATAGGTTCAATCTTTCAATGCACCTTCGGTCTGATATCGCATTGGCTGGCGTATATTTAACAACAACGTGGTCGAACAAACAAAAATCAATCCTAATACTGATTATGGGTTACTTTATCAAATAAAGTATGTCTGATAGAACCTTAATGATGGATAAATTTGCTTACAGAAGAAAAACTCACTTCCTGGAAAACAATGTCAATAAAGATTACATAGCATTCTTTTAGTGTTTGGTATAATAAGTCAAACTTTAATTAATTAGCTTGTACCAAAGTTAGTGTAATTAATTATTTTATTAGCAAATTGTTTTTGAATGTAAAATAAGAATCCGTGTTACATTTCTGTAGCAAAAACTGCGTACATTTTATCCTGAGACTAATTCCCTGCAATTTTGTCAAAAATAATAAAAACATTATAAGACAAAATGACAAACATCTCATAAGTTTTTTTTCAAACATAATATAATTTTTTTTCTTTCAGACTTTCAATGGTGAATGAAATTATGCCTATTTTCTTTGGGAAAAAATGGCTTATGCAATATTCAATTAATATTTGGTGAAGCGAATAAAATTAAAAAAAAAAAAAAAATTAATTCAAAAGGCATAGAAATCGACTACTTTATTAACAAATTGGTTTTGAATATAAATTAAAAATCTATATTAAATTTCTGTATCAAAAACGACACAAATTCTAATCAGCTATTTTTCCAAACCTGAGGCACTCTGGGATCGAACTTTTAATGGTGAAGAAAAGGAAGTTTATTTCATGGGAACGATAGTAAACATAGATTAGGTAACATTCCTTTAATATTTGGTGCACAGAATAAAATTTTAATAAAGATCCTATTTTGATGGCAGCGAAATAGTCCGCATTGTATGCGAATTGGTTTCAAACATCCAATAACTCCGTAGATGAGCTTTTACGATGATTGTAATCGAGAAGAGAGAGAATCTGTTTTCAGAGAACTACTCATTTGGAGAAAATGTTGAATTTTCCCTGAAGACATCGGCCGAGACGTTCCACTATTGATATCACTGCATTTACTCGTACGGGCTTCTTAAGTAATCATGAATATTTAAAGCCCTTTCAAGAATATAGGAAATAAAATTGTGATGTTATAAATATTTATAAGAAAAAAATCTAAATACATTACGTTGGAATAAAGAAATATTGAAACAACTATTTGCTATTTTAAACTTTTTTTTATTGTAAAACTGAGTCAAAATTTTTTGAATTTAAATTATAAATGTGATTCTCCCATCTGCTATAATAGTTTCTTAAGGAGTAATATTAAGTTCACTTTAGTTTACTATTTCTCTCTATAATATGCCAATTTTTCAAACCACATATTCCCTAAAATTATCTTCAAATAAGTTTTATGTTCAACATTTTTTTAATTTGTTAAATATGATTCAAATTATTAAATATTCATCTATCTATTAAATATTCATCTATTCTTGCAGTCCCTACTTTGAGAAACGAGGAGACTTAATGGGGGATTGACAACATGTATAAAGCCTCTAGCGTCGACCTGCGAGGAGTTTTTTTGTGTTTTCTTCCATACGACACATAAATGTGTGATAGTTACCTCTAAAAGTTCGTGACATACTTAAACCATCCATGTTCAACAACTACAAAAAGGCTACATTCTTCGGTTTGTGGATTCTTTCCGACCAGTTATGATTTTCTCTTTCATAATCTCACTAACTCTTTCCTTCCCCTTATTTTCAATGTGTCAGCACTTATCTTTTGTCAAAGTATCTTTACTTTAATTAACAACGTTTCTCATAATACATCTTTCATAATAATGTGATAGCAAGTTTCTCCGAGTCAGTGCTGAGTTTCCCTCTAATTAAATTTTCCTTCTGTGGGATTCCTCCATACCTGCTGATATTATCCCTTTAATATTTCCCCTAATCCATTTCTTCAACTAACTTTTTATGTATCGAAGTATCTTCCATTAAACAATGTAATTCTTACATTGATTATAATAATGAGGTAATTAGCTTTTCTTGACAGTTAATGATATTTCCTCTTCCGTGGAAATTTCCTTCTGTGAGGGAATTCCTTAATTAAATTTTTCCCACTGTAGTAGTTCCACGCCAGTGCCTATTTTCCCTCTGATTCCCTTTATACTTCGATTTTTGTTACGGTTTTACTGGACTTGGTTGTTATTAACATTTTTTGATTGACATGCTCAATAACCAAATATGTATAAAAACATTCTATGAATATGAAAATATATTATACGAAAGTAAAATGTTCCGTATTTTAGAACTCGCATAAAGTGAGTTCTTACCAATATAAGGGAAACATTAATATTGTTTTTAAAACGTCGTACTTTGCATGAATTCTAAAAGAATTGTACAATGTAGATATATTTTGTTAAGTATCATAATTTACATATAATCTTCTTGCCTTTTAATTATTTCAATTACTTAATCTATTAATATCATAGTATTTGGCTAAATACTTTTAAAATATCTCAGTTGTTCAGGTGCAGGCTAAGTAAAAAAAAAAAAATAATATTCAATCAATATTTCTTCGAGTATTTTTTTTTTTAAATTTAATTTTTAGATTGAATCCTTGAAAATGAAAATTATATTTATTAAAATCAATTTAACTAGAAATGTTGGTTTTGAAGCATGAAAATATTTGAATTCGTATAAATGAAAATGGTATTGAAAATGAAATGTATTTTAACTATGAAATTGTATTATTGTTAGTTAATATAAATTTTCTAATATTAAATACGAAATTCTGCTTTTGAAGGATGAAAATATTTGAATTCATAAAAATGAAAATTGTATTGAACACTAGAATTAATTAAACCAGAAATTCTGATTTTGAAAGATGAAAATGTTTTTAACTGAGTAACTGAAAAAAAAAAAAAAAAAAAATATTTGGTGGTCTTCACATCAGAAAGCTGGTGTTAAATTTCTAATGACTAAGAACGTTATTGAAGAAAAAAGTACGGCTCGGCTTACAAAATGTCAAGAAAATGTCGGCAAAGACGCGTGCGAAATTTAAGTAGCTGTAATATATGATGAGATAAACGGCTTATTTTCCAAAATACCATTTGGATTTCTTTCCTGAAAATCTTAGAAGGATTGTTAAAGGAAAAGTGAAAATTTCTCCTGAGGCATATTGATGAAAATATATTATTATTATGATGATGATACATTGAACTTAAAAAGAAATGAATTTAAGGGATATTGTTAAAAATAAGGATATTTTTCTTAGTGAAATTTAATTTAAAGGATATTACGTTAAATCCCTTTCAAATGAAATGGATGTTACGTAAGGGATGAAAAGAGATGAGGGGGAGGCTTTTTTTTTTTCAAAACATTTTCTTTACAAAAAATGTAAGAGTCTTAAGTTGTGAGCAACCTAAGAGAAAGAAAAGAGTCATAATGCTGCAATGATGTTAAGAGGAAAGAACAATAACACAGTAAGACCCTGTTGAAGGCGTGGTTTACGTTCCATTAAGTTCTCTCGCTAAGTGAAATAGAGTTAACCGACATCATCTTAACACGCAAATAATGGTGATAAGTGAAATAAAAGATATAATTTTTTTTTGTTTTATTTTGTAATATTTATTTATTTTTTTTATTTATGTTACATTGATTATGTATTTATTTATTTCTAATATTGATTTTCATTCACGAAAATAGAAGAAGTCATCTAATGTCGTTTGCCTTTCCCTGTTTTATTGAACAAATAGTTGTCGATAGCAAGAAATTGCATCAATGACACTTCGTCTTGGCTTTCAATTTTTTATCAAAATTTAAATAATTTTATAAAAACTGACCCATTATTTTGATTTTTTTTTATCTATAATACTGTCAAAACACATTGCTTAAAATTGAATTTTAATTATGTATTAGAATTAATAATGAACATAAATAAAAGAAAATTGCACGAAAAAGTTTGTCAAACATCCCGATTTGATACAAATAATGTGACATTGATTTGGGAACAAAACAAGCTTATCAAATCAAATCAATTAGCTAAAGAGTAACAAGAATTAACCGTATCGTAGATTGTTATTAATAGGGTTCATTATTTTAATATTTATAATTATTGAAGTAAACGAGCTAGACGCTTTAAATATTTGACTCAATTTTATAGCAAATCACTGTTTAGTAGTATCTCAACATACAAAGTAACTTCATTTGACACTCTTCTTATATCAAAACTTATATCGCATATCTTTTTTTTTTTTTTTTTTTCGTTCAATTGAAATTATTCTCATTTGTATGAAAAGAGCATTCCTTATATTTCAAATTTTAAAAACATAAGCAAATCTTTAAAAATATCAGTATCAAATACAGCTGGACTACGTATAAATGTTGGCCAATTGGAATTTATGTATGAATTTTTTTTTTTTTATTTCTCGTTTCTGTTTTCTTCAAAATATATAACGAGTAAACCACCAAAGGGTAAAAGGAGATTATTCTCATCTGGGAGAACAATCAAGGTTCCCCATATTTACATGACTTATGAGGGAAAAACTGGAAAACTCTCACCAAGCAGTCTGAGACGCTTACATACACCGTTGAGTCTCCTGGTCTCTGAAAGCAATGACATGCCATTAGCTGTTTAGAATAGTTGCTCACGCTAATCGAGAATTGCCAAACAGCCGTTTATAAGTGTTCTATTTCATTGCTTGCATTTATATTTCTTGATATAAATACCAGAATTTAAAAATACCAGTGTCAACTACAGCTGGACTACGTATAAATGTTGGGCAGTTGGACTATATGTGGGAATTTTTTTTCATTTCACGTTTCTGTTTTCTTCAAAATATCTAACGAATAACCCAACAAAGGGTAGAAGGAGATTATTCTCATCTGGGAGAACATTCATTGTTCCCCATATTCGTATGAGGGAAAAACTGAAAAATTCTCACCAAGCAGTCTGAGAGGCTTGGTGAGATAATTAAAAAAAAAAATTCCAAAATACAAATATTCCAACAACAAACAGCTGAAAAGATGGTATTCAGAATTATTCTTAAGACGAACTACAACTCTATCTGCAACTTAATTCATGAATTGCTTACCTCATAGACCGGGAGAGAAGCCTGAAGTGTTGGATTGCACCTGACGACGATAAAAGTGTGCAGGAAATGCGATTTGATGCACACAGGAGAGAACAAGGTGTCCTCACCCTCCAGGAAAACCACACAGACTATGTCATTACCTATGTGCCTTTTCTTCTGCAACTGTTTCAAAGAAGTTTACTATATGCTTATTATGATAAAAGGTAATCAACAAAATAATTATAAAAATGTCAATTTATTTGGATTTCTATCTAATAATTATATTACAATAACAGCTACTAAATACAGCAATATCTCGCACAGTTCGGATTCAACCTAGTCGGGTTCTAAGCCCCAAACATTTTAAAGTCATGTGAGGAGATATTTTTTGGGCCTGATGGCCAAATGAATAGCGCTCTGGCCCTCGGTGCCGCAGGTTTCGGTTTGAGTTCCAGCACTGCTATGGATGTTTGTAGGGGCTCGGAATTCACGCAAAACAGTCGGTCCCGGTCTAATAGGACTGTTGGGCGTTACAACCCTACCACGTAAAAAAGAAAGCTTCTGTCACGAAATCTACCAGTAAGCGGACGGCCTTGGCTCACCATGGATTGAAGTGCCAAGGTGGTAGTTAGATACGGTGTTTCAATTGTTCAGGGATTTCCCATTTTATATGGTTGTACTTAGACTCGGCAGGAATGTAAAGTCGGCATTTTAATTCGGTGGTTTCTATTTCAGCGTGCTAATGTGTAATCTATGAAGTGATGCATGTATGCATTCATAAGAAATAGAAGTAAGAAATAGAAATATTATCAAAAGTTATTGGGCTGTTTTGTCAAAGCATATTATGAAAGTCGATTGCCATATGAGCGCAGCCTTACAATATAAGTAATTTGTTTTTGAACCAATTACCAATTGATATATAATCTCTTTTATTTACTGAAAAACATATAGTAATTTGTTTTTGAACCAATTACCAATTGATATATAAAGAGGGTGATTCAATGGTTGTGGGACAAACTTTGGTATTGCTTACTAAAACATAAATTTTTCGTCGTGAGACAAGTCTCAAAACCTCTGGCTGGAAATTCCTATGCTCACTTTATTATATCTTTACTTCGTGTTTGCAACTGTGTTTTCATTTAAGAGACTCCAGTTGAATCAATGGATGACCTCATTGCTTGACTATTTATTGCGGCTGTATACGCGAGCGAAATGTCTGCCATCTTTGGAATCGTTCCCCAATCACTCCTTCGACGTTATCTAGTATGTTGATGGTCACAATTTGGAGCATTGAATCCAAAAAGGCACTTTACGGTGATGTTGTAAATAAACAATGTTTTTCATTTCCTGTCATATTTTTTGCGTTCGTGCCTCCCCGCATCACTTCCTACCATACATCCTATTAAAAAAATGTATGTTTTAGTAAGCTATACCATCTCTCAAAGTTTGTCTTATGACCACTGAATCATCCTGTATGTAGTTTCTCTATTAGTCCAGTTTCGAAGAGTCTAGGAAATTGACTTTACCGATTAGCTAGCCTGTGCGAGATATTGGTGCAATTATTGTTAACAGGAATGGAATCCCCATCCTCTTGCACTAATACTGAGCTGTCCAAATCCAAATAAAAGTTAAAGAAACAGCAAACTGAACAAAATAAAAGTTAAATGGAATGAGTTTTAGAATCTCTTACTTTTTGAGGATCATATTCCTCATGTGGCAGCAGAGTCGAAACATGGAACATCATTTCTATTCCTCTCCAAGTAGTATACACAGCTTCTTTCCCAGTCAAATCGTGAACTGAATCCAACCCTCCTTTGTACTTATCAAAACCTATAAAAGACAAACTTTCTTATTCTAGAACTATTTAATGTATTACAATTCGAAAAAATTAAAACAATGCAGCAAGTTTCGTTCATTATAATAATTAATAACTATTATAACCATTCTCATTCGAAGTATTCTATTAAATCTAATTAGTAATTTGCATATTAAGATTAAACTTCATATATTCACTTTATTCTAAAAATATATTACTTAAGTGAATTTAAAATAATCCACCAATTATAATCACATTACAGTAATAGAATTAGCATAAAATCTTCATAACGCAGATTAATTAAGAATATCTGCTTATAATACATAAATTATGACAATTGTTATCATTATCACTAGGTCTCAAATTACTCTGTGAAAAAATATTTAAAAAAAATTTGTCTTATCATACAGTCTATCCCAAATCATTACATGTAAAAATAGTTCGGAATAATCCACTTGTTACAGTTATTAGCTTAAAACACCTTATGTAAAACTAATTTTAAACGGCTATGACAAAATTTCAGCTAATTATATTAATTTTGATTGTTATATTTGGGAACATGAGATCTCATCTAATTCAAGCTACGATCTAGCTAAGATCTTCTAACATATAAGAGAACTCTTCTATGTTGTTTTATAGACTCATTCGGAGTTGTGCCTTAAGTATTCAGTAGCTAAGATGATTGTAAATATTTATCGGTTAACGGATCTTTTCTTAGAACATTGCTCTTGCCTGAGCATAGCTTAATTTTTTTGGGAATGCAAGACAAGAATTCTTAAAAATGCAACGACACCAGTTAAACCACCATCTCTCCGCATTCCTTAGTAAAAACTTAGAATGTATGGCAGTTTTTAAAATTCTCTTTGCAAATAACTATTGAGTGCAATTACTTAAAATAATTGTGACATTTATGATATCCCATTTGGGTAAAATATGTAACGGTGGCAATATTATGAATTGTGTGACATTTAGTCGGAGGATTTACCCGTTCTAAATAAATTTTATGAGGCAGATATTATATGCTGTAGTCCCAGGAAACTTATAAAAATAAATACACATCTTAAGGTACAATATTCTTTGTTTTAATCAATGTTTCAGTTGTTTATTGTTATACTTTATTTTCGTTTTGTTTTTACGTTTAAATGTTTTATTTCATCATTAAAATTTTAATGTATCTCTAGAGAAGAATTTTTATGAATGAAAAGAATATCATTTAATTTAGTATTTGATTCAGTTTTAATCATTACAAATTGATAGAAATTCATCAAGCCAGAAAATATTAAAATGTAAAAATATTAATGTCCACAAATGGAGTCATTGCCCTACTGGTGGACCAATAAACAATCTGCGCAACTAACTGCTAAGTTTATTTTCGAACCCACTAGCGGGTACAATACCTCCTATGACATAGAAACTGCCTAGTGGGTATTTTTCAGGTCTTCTTCCATACGAAATGCAAATGTGAGGCGATTACCCCTGCAATTTTTTCTAAAGTTACCATTTATTTTCCTGGAAGTGACGGTCAGACTGCCTTGAGGGAGTTGTGTTTTTTCACATTCAAAAGCAAATGTGAGCCAATTACCCTTAAAAATCCCCATGGAAGGTAATACCCTCCCTCCATCGCCTGCTAGGGCTGCTTGGGGCATACAGAAGCATACACACCACTTTACTGCACACACACACACACACACACACACACACACAAAGTTTAAAAATGTTTTATTTAAAAAATCAGTAGAGATAAAATTTATTATCATTTCTTTCATTATCATCCCTTTCAGTTAACTTACCTGCTATCGGTAAGATACTATTACTGTTTGTCTCCGGTTCTAGTGCTTGAAGTGAGCGGACGTGTTTACACCCCGCTCCTGATCCTAAACGGAATTTGTTTTAACGCGCTAATTTTAGCCTTGCTTTTTTGATTTTTACTTTTATATCTTGCTTTGTCTATTGATTTCTTTTAAAATGAGTGTAAACTCTATAAATCCGGATGAAGATCCGCCGCCGATCATATACTATACATTCCCGGCTAGCCCGGCAACTACTGTGGACTAAAATAATGTTGACATGACCATTGAAAAGTCTACCGAGAACATGACAAAAACACCTGCCCCACAAATTGAAGGAACTCACTGATGAGTATATTCTAGTACATCAGGCTGTACTGAGAAAGGCCTCTCAATTCAAAGAGAGACTTGCTCAATCAGCAAATAAACTACGAAAACTGCATATCGACGATCCAACATCAGCCGCACTACACGCTGAAATGGCAGAGATTTATCGCCAAATGGACATTTTCAGGTTTGAGTTTGGTATCGCATTATTCCAGATACCATCTCTGGCTGAAGTCGAAGATCGATGCCCAAGGGCTCAACAAACCAGAGAACAACTTTCTTCTGAAAACGCCCCAGCTCTCCCCATCCTTGACGAATCGATTCCTCTTGACAAATCATCTCACAAGGCAAGAAAGGATAAAAGACCTGCCGATGCTGACGGTTTTGCCTCCCCGGCAAAACACCTCATTTCAAAACAAAAAGGGCGATTGAAAATGCTACACTACCCCTACGAAACTCCTTTGCCGCAGTGGGTAACATTCAAAACATCCCGAACTAAATGACAATTCCGTAATTGAGGTCAGGCCACCGCCTATATATTTTCAGCCCAAACAGGACTGGAACATGACCCTCAGCGTCCTGAGAAGCGAAGTCCCCCTCCTTCAGTGTAAATGCACTGGGAGGTTCATGAAGTTGTTAACAAACAACGACGACGACTTCAGGAAGCTCACCAAATATATGGATGATCGAGGACTCGATTATAAGAGTTACTCCCTGAGGGAAGAGCGACCACTTAAAGTAGTCATCAGAGTACTACCGGCGAACACAAACCCAGCCTGCATCATTGAGGAGCTCTCAGAAGAAGGATTTGAGGTCGGGAAATTATCCCATCTCTCCAAATACCGCACCAAGAACCTATGCCACTCTTTTACCTGCAAGTGAAGAAAAATCAGCAGGCCGACGGTATGTACGAGGGACTGAGCTCCTAGGCGCTCAGGTAGCCATTGAAGCGTACCGAGGACGCCCTGGCCCCAGCCAATGCTGGAATTGCCAGGGTTACTTTCATTCCTCTGAAGTGTGCCGCCTCCAAACCAGGTGTGTCAGGTGTGCTAGATGCCACAAGGCGGAAAACTGCACCCGTCCATCGGACCAACCAGCAACATGCGTGAACTGCGGGGGAGACCACGCCGCCAACTGGAGGGGTTGCCCCAGATGCCCCAGCTCTAAGAATAAAACAAAGGCTCAAAAGAAAAGCCCCAGCGCCCCATGCCACCACCCAGGCCAGTATCCCAGGAGCTATCCTTTGCAAGCCTGACCGCAGGTAATCACCGACCTACCCTGGCCACGAGACCAACTCCCCCCAGGGAACCCACAGGATGCCAGCTGCTGCCTCAACACCTTCCGCTGCACGTGTCACCCACGCGCCGCCTCCAGTGACTCCATTGATTGCCCATCAACCGACCGCATCCGGCCCCGACTGTACGGAACTGATCGGACAATTAATGAAGTACGCGGAGCAGGGCATGGACGGCCTGATACTCTCTGAAGCATTCCGTATCTGTCTACCTGAACTGCGAACTGAAATAGACACTCACACCAGAGCCTACCTGATCTTCTCCACCTACTGGAAGATCGTGGCAGCGAATAGAGCCCATTAATGTTCAACACCTGCTTGGAACTTCTCAGGATTGCCACCTGGAACGCAAATGGTTTGCGTTCTAAAATCAATGAGGTAAGAGAATTCTGTTTAGAGCATAACCTTGATGCACTTTTTGGTCCAGGAAACTAAATTAAGACCTGGAGAGACCCCACTGATCACTAATTATCGATTCTATCGTTTTGATAGAATCAACCTAAATTCCAATGTAAGCGGAGGCACCTGCATTTATGTTAAAAGTAGTATCAGGCACCATGAACTACCTGCTCCGCGCCTTAATTGCGCCGAGGTAGCCATGATTCAAATTCATCTTAATGATTTTCCACCCATTATCATCGCTTCGAATTACGTCGCACCTACAAACCCAGGTGGATACCCGGTGGAGGACATCGATACTATTTTGAAATCTGGACCAATGTGATTCTAGCCGGCGACTTAAACGCTTTCCACTCTAGTTGAAATTTCGGACGTTCTAACCGAAATGGTTTCAAATTGAACAAATATCTGAAATTACAAAGAGGATTGAAAGTCGTAGCCCCTCCCGACCTACTAGATTTAATATTGTTAACAACCGCGCGGGGAATGTCCTTGATTATGGCATTTTTAAATTTATTCCATTTAACTGTAATGTAGAGAGTGATAAATGATCTTGATTCAGATCACCTACCTGTTTTGTTTACCTTTGAAACCAGCATAGAATCACTGAAAGGTCCAGATCAGCTTTTGACCAATTGGGAGGATTTCAGCTATACGCTAAGCTCCAAGCCACTCCCCCTTTTACTTTTAAGCGAACCCGCTGACGCGGAGCGACTCATTCAGAACTTGGAGCTCAATCTGCAAGGAGCTCTGAGGGAATCTTCTGGACCTAAATTTAAGCCTCCACGTGTTAGGTTTCCAAGCGAGCTTAAAAATGAAATTAAATATAGGAACGCACTACGTCGGTTCTGGCAAGAATCTAGAGATCCAAACGCCAGAGCCGATTATTTCAGACAGGTAGCAGTAGTAAGACTTAAAACTAAAGAATTCTCACAGCAACGATGGGAACACTCCATTCAGGCCATGACGCCTCAGACAACACTATTTAGATGAACGTCACTGTTGCGAAAACCTTTTAGCAACATCCCACCACTATACGCTCCAATGGGTCTTCTGCATATGCACCAGAGGAGAAAGCCGAGCTTTTAGCTGATAGCCTACAAGATCAATTTGAAACGAACCACGACGTCGAAGATCCTATTTTCTTTCGACGCACTAACACCGAGGTAGCAGACTTCCTCCAACAACCACACGTAAATGATATCAGTCAGGTCAGCCCAGCGGAAGTCTGTGAATTCATTAGGAAGATTAAACCTAATAAGTCTCCTGGGATTGATCGCAATAGTAATCGAATGTTAAAATCTTTACCTTATACATATGTGCTACTGATCACTTATCTAATTAATTTTTAATTGATAAGTGCTACTTCCCACAGAGCTGGAAAACTGCCGTAGTCATTCCTATTCCAAAACCTAATAGTAATAGGGTCTACCCCCAAAATTATCGTCCAATCTCACTACTCAGTGGAGTGAGTAAAATATTCGAATATTCGATTCTTAAACGCCTGGATCAGCACTGCACAGACCATAATATACTCATACCTGAGCAATTTGGTTCAGAACTCAACTCAGTACTTCTCACCAGCTCTTACGTGTTAACGAGCTGATCCATGATGGCTTTATCAATCGTAAATCTACGGGAATATTATTTCTGGACGTAGCCAAAGCCTTTGATAAAATTTGGCATAATGGCTTACTACTCAAGCTCATTCGACTTGATTTTTCGCCCCAGTTTATTAAAATTATACACTCGTATCTCACTTTGCGTAATTTCAGAGTGCGAGTGGGAGGGACCATTTCCAGTGATCATCCAATCAGGAGCGGGGTTCCACAGGGCTCACTGCTCGGTCCCAGATTGTTTCTAATCTCTGTGAACGACATACCTAAGCCAGAATTCTGTAAACTGGCTATGTTCGCAGATGACACAGCGATTATTGCACAGCACAAGACACCAAACTCCGTCGTTGCTTTGCTTAATAATTATATTTCTCGCTTGGAAAGTTGGTTGACCACCTGGAAGATCAAAGTTAATCCTTCTAAAAGTGCGTGCCTCCTGTTTACACGTAAAAAGAACGTTGGTTCACTTTTAAATGTCACTCTTTTGGCCAGCCAGTCCCCTGGGTTACTGAGTACAAGTACCTGGGGTTAATTTTTGACTCAAATTAACATATAACACCCATTTTGCCAAAGTAGTTGCCAAAGCAATTGCTGCAAGCATGAAGTTAAAAAGCCTAATTTCTCGTAAGAGCAGGCTAGCGATCAGACACAAGGTTTTGCTCTACAAGTCAATCCTTCGACCAATTCTCTTGTATGGATGTCCTATTTGGGCGTCCACCTCAATCGTAAATCTCAAGAAGCTCCAAGTGTTTCAAAACAAACAGATAGCTATGATAGTAAACGCCCCATGGTTTGTTAGAAGGAAGCAACTCCACAGTGATCTGAATATAGAACCCATTATGGACTATATTTTCAAAATTTCGAAATCTTTTCATTCTAAATGCCCTCAGATCCGAAACGAAGCGATCCGGCAAATACCTGTATACCATCCAGGTGTGGCTAGCTCCAGGAAGAGACCCAGAGCCATCTATGATCAGCAATGGGAATCTTTCCGGCATTGAAAAGGCGTTGTGGATTTTATCCTACAACCGCCGATTCTACCGCTGTGGCTGTTGTCTAGTCACTCCGATCACTTCAAGCGAATCTGAGCTGCTATTTTTGGAATTTAAATCTTAACTTTTATTTGCTACGATGTGCAACTTAAATTAGAACATGGCTATCTGACTCTTTAAGCTGTAATTTTAATTTAACTTATAAATTTTTAATGGTTCACTTTTATTTAATTACTTTTATTTTCTAATTGTTTGCTTATTTTAAATAATTTCAAGTAATCTTCTTAACAGTTTTACTATTTATCCTAATTGTCAATAATCTTGCTTTTATTGCTTACCTTTAACTTTTAAATTCCTCAACTGTGTTTAAATCTTTATTTTATTTATTAACTGTAATTTTAAATCTTTAATAGTTATCTTATCTTCTCGCTGCCAATGGGTACAATTTACTTTATTTTGCTTTTTAATAATCTAAGGAAAAAAAAAAAAATGTATTTTCCTAGCTTTGGTTAGGTTTTTGGTTGCAAACCATGTAAATAGACTGATGACGCCATCTGTCGGCGTATTTGCTAAATAGTCATGTAAACAAGTTGTGTTTACACAACTTGTATGTCGCACTTTTTATTTTATTTTTAATTTGTTTAATCTTTAATTCTTTATTTTTTTATTTTATTTCATTTTAAACTTGGTTTAACTTTAATCTTTTATTTTTTGGGCATCGTCAACGGACTCCTAATTGTACCGATAGCTTTAGCTTTTCGATCTCCTGCTTTAATTGTCAGCAAGCAGGAGGTGTTTTTCTTAACTTTAATCCCTTTGTTTATCCTTTTCATTGTTATTCATTAATTTTAAGCAACCCCAATTTGTGCAAATGTTTAAATTAAATTAAGATGTGGAGGTATTGTGGCTCTTAAAGCCACCTTGGAACTCCGTAACCGGTACGCCCGTTGCCCCACTTTCATAATTATTTTATATTATTTTCTTTCGTTATTTTTTTTTTTTTCTTCTTTCATGTATTATCACTGTTCCTGTGAACTCACATGGAAATATGTTTTCTTCACTTCAGGCGACTTTCCCTCATGATGTTTTCAAAAATGTGTTAAACGCTTGGTGTTCTGAATTTAACTTAATTAAATTTTTGCTTGGTTTATTTTAATCTTTATTTATAGTATTTTTTTTTTTTGTCGTTGTTGTAATTATCTCGAGAATTTTTTTTAAGGATTATGATTTACTACGTAGCTGGTAAGTTTCATGAACTTAATTGTTTTTGTTTTCTTTTAACGAGAAGAATAAAGAGCGTCAGAAAAGGTTTAATTTTTAGTTTTTCTTAAACGTTTTTGTCGTATTTTTTTCTTGTAGTTGGTTAGAATTTTTCACTAGATAAGGGAATTTATCTCACATTCCATAATTTTTTTCTATATTTTGAACTGGTGTAGGTATTGGAAATTTATGTTTTACTAATAAAGAATAGGTATAATTTAACAGAACAGGTATAATGAAGAACAGATATAATTTATAATAAAGAAACTTATATCAAAATTGGAAATCACATAACTTGAAAGAAACATTGAGAATTTAACCTTTTGAACGGGAAAAGAAATTTTGAATATATTGAATATAAATTTGAATTATGCATAATTTTTGAATGTTGATAATGAAATCAGAAAAATGTTTAGTTGCACATTAAATTTTATTTTCTAAGCTGACATTTATATTTTTATTCTGTTTAGTTTCTCAACGCTAAAAGTATTTTCAGTGAAATTGATGCCATTTAGAAGAAAGGTTTAACCAACTATAGTTGCTACTGATATTAACTAATGGTCTACACGAAGAAACTCTGCAATAATTTTTGAATGTTTGAAATGATTTAAGTTTTTTGCTTTAATTTTTCTAACCTGAGTTTGGTACTCATCCTAAATTTTCTTTCTTTTATTTCCATTTATGCAATAATCTTTTTGAAATAAATCTGTTTAACTCTTAATTCTGTAACTGAGGTGCGGAGATCTTTTTCTCCGGGAACTCTTCAATACCAATACCTTTGCCTTTGTTTGAAAAGAATTGATGGTGTCCAAGCCATGTAATCTGTCACAACATCTCCCTTTCCGGGGAGCATTTTGCAGCTGGGGAATTGTCCCCTTAGGCGGTGAAAAGAAAGCCCTCTTTTTTTTTCTATTTTACTATCGAGCAACAGTCCACCCCCTTTTTGTGTCCATGACAATTTTCTTTGAATGAAAAGTTACTGCCAGAAAGCTGAGAGCCATTATTGCCCTTTTGAAGGATAGAAGGATTGCTGACCTTCGATGCTGGCCGATCTATAAAGCTTGGAGGAGGGTTTCTGTAAGGGGAAACTAATGTAATGGGGAAGGAGGACATCTAATGCGATATCTATTGACCAACCTTTCAAATACAGGTGGCGGACCCCCACAGTGTGAGTTAACTTCGGTGGCGGTTAAATTTTTTTTTTTTTTTGTCAAAGCTACTAATCTTATACGAACCAGTCCACATATTATCAAACAAATTGAAATTCGAAGGATAGGATGATCTGCTCATATGATAAAATTAGAAAATGACGGCAATGAACTTGAAGCAATGAACTTGAATGAATTCTTACACGAAATGAATTCATACTTAAATAGGTTGAATAAGTTTTCGAAACTGTGAGAATTCAAAACTGGAAATCAATGAATAAAAACACGTCATTCTAAAATAAACTTTCAGGGAAAGACAGAAATGTGAAATTAAAGTTGAAAAATCAAACGATACTTTTATGTGTTTAAATTCTTTTGAAATTGAAAAGGAAAATTACTTGATAACTATAAAACGGAAAACTTTCAGTGCATAATGAATATACTCTATAATATTATAAAAAATAAATCTGATTTAAACGAAATGTTACTGCCAATCCCAACTATAGAGCTACTGGAGAATAAATGCAAGGAATGGTTTTTATATTTTGAAGCAATATAAACACACCTCACCTAAAACTCATTATTGATGTCTTATTAAATGCGACCAATCTTATTGGCCAAACTAATTTATTATTCTCCATTGGATGTGTGGTGGAAGGGTGGATACCAACCTTTTAAACGAATTCTTTTCTCCAAGGACTGAAAGAAATTCGTCAAATAGAGGAGTATTTTTTGGTTGTCCAAAATTTGTTCTTCCGTACACTGTCCTTCTTTGATAAGGATTACTCCCACTTTGAGTTCTGTCTTCAGGAATACCTAAAAAAAATGAACATTAAATTAGATTAAATCTGGTTTAATTAGAAATTAAACCAGAAAAAAAAAAATTTAATAACAAATATATATAATAACAGAATTATACATAGCAAAGCTTTGATAGTTCACTAGTGAACCATTGGTAATTTATTCAAGCTAGTTTATTAATAAACAAGTATTTTATTCTTGTTAATGGTGTGTGTTTCAGATACTGTTTTGAAATATGAGAAGATATGGTAAGATTTTTGATAAGTATCTACTGAACTACTTTTTGGATCAGCATCCTAAACTAGGAGCTTCTATCCATAGATGGTAGGAGTTTACAGGTTTTCTCCCCTTACGAAATGTAAATGTGGTGAAAGTGTCCCTGAAATCTTGTTTTTAATTATATTAAATTTCCTCCTTTGGAGAAGAGGTTCTTGGAGTTTGGATAAAGGACAAAAGGAGATTTAAGGCTAATGGAGTACGTTTGGAAGATCAATACCCTTATCACCATTACATCAGTTTTAATATTCCCTGATTATAAGAATTAAAAACCAAAGTAAAATTTTAAAAAGAGAAATTTAATACTTCAATCTCGTAAAAGAAAATGAGAGGATAGTGAATTTGGAATTAAAAGATGCAAAACTTTTCTTATAGAAGAAACAATATAGTGGCAATTATGGAAAATTTCTGATTGCTTAGGGATTCCTTGTCAAAGTAAAAGTAAAAAGGAAAGTACGCAAGGGATGGTGGGGGTGGGGTTAGTGGTTAATCTTAATGAAAGCCGATTTTTGAATGATCGTTGGCAAAAAGAGTGAACGATACGTGGTGATTTAAAAAAAATAATGAAATTTTTCGTTGGTTTTGGAAAACTGTTGAATGCTTGGTTGAAGATTTCTCTTGGTCTTTTTTTGGGGAATTTGAGTACTTAGAATCATACACAGTTTCTGGTTTTTACAATTTTATTATGGAAAATTTTGCATTAGTATTGAATACATTCAATAATTGATTCCAATAAGTTCGTCGTGTAAAACTTTCCTATTGAAGTGAAAAAGGTGTATAAGTGATTTTTAAAGTTTGGGTGTTTGAAAAACTTGCAGTTTTTTTTTCAGGTTTTTCAATGATGAGATGCATCATATGAGTGTGGCGTATGTGAGGATTGGCCAAATGAAAACGGTTTGACTGGTGAAATTTAAATTTATTACTTTGTTAATTTAAACTTTCATGACAAACTATATCGAAGGCTTTTGCTATGTATTGCTGTGAATTTTTTTAAAATAGAGCCTTCGTTATTTGTTCAACTACTCAAATTGATGTGTTATGCTTAAGTGTTGTTTGAATCCGAATTGTTCTTGAATGACGTTGTTAATAGTACAATAATCTCGGATTCTATTAAGAATGATGGGTTCATAAATTTTTTGAGGCTGTTTAGCTGTGAGATGTCTGTAATTTTTAGGAATTGTTTCTATATATTGGGTTTGTGAATGGGAATAATTGTAGCTGATTTTCATCTGAATGGGAAGTAATCAACTTTCAACTTATAATTAAAAAGAAGGATTAGGTATATTTAGGTATACATTATCCATAGTATTAGGTTAACATATTTGTGGAATAAAAATCTTGCTCATATTTGCCAATTTTTTTAGATATTGTCAATTTTATATTGGTATCGATTTCTCTTTAAATTTTACATGATCCTATAATGCTTCTAAAACACGTTATTTATTTTATATTCTGATTCTAGATAGTTATATCAGAATTGGAAAAAAATGCTTTGATATAATAAAACAATCAGAACAGCAAAAAATTGAAGATAAAACAATTTTTCTAAAACTAATATATAATGGACAACTAATACATAAAAATTCAAATTTTCAAAAACTAATATATAATGGACAACTTCTAATATCTATTGTACAATTATCCGAAGAGACTTTAAAAACAATGTTTAAGGATTTTTAAATTTACCAAGAACATTTTTCTAGAGAGTTCGAGAGAGAAATGGAGATCATACCCTTCTGATGGATTTATGACAAGTCTGAGACAACTTTTTAAAAGTAATTTCATTTGATCCCAAAACAATCTTTAAATGAAGGATGGGAATCGAATTCAGAAGAATTCTTATTTCAGATACTATTTTAAATAACTTTTTAACTTTGTTATCAAGATTTTTATTTAAAAATTTTTTTGTTAAAATGAGTGATTTTCATTAGCAATAATGATTTTTCATTGTTAATGTAATATATATATGTATATATATATATTGTTGTTGGTTAATATTCCAAGTTATTTGTGTTCTTTATGAAACTTCTAATATTTATGTGTTTAATATTATCTTTTATTTATATGCAATTTAGCTTGCATAATAAATTTTTATTTTAAAATTAGCATAAAACATGACATGTGAAATATAATTTCAATAACATTAATATACACATATTATTTTAATAGTTATACACATTATCACTAATATTATACATTTTTTATCACTTTACTTAAGATAATCATGCTTTATTATCGCTTATCATAGTTCTATACAGGTGGTTATCAAAATAATGGAAACACCTGTAAATAAAAGTGACATTTAAGAATGCGCTTTGTCAGCATGAAAATATAATTTTAGTTTGCCAGTCTTACAGTTTTACTTAGTCTTAACATTTTTTTTTTTTTCAATATAAAAAATGAAGTTGTATACGTCTTGAATTTTTGTCAAAAAACTAAAATGTGAGATCTCACAGACTTTCAAGAGGCTAAATTGTAAAGAGCCCGACTAGCCGAGCTCCTTTGACCAAAACATCCCATTTTTAGGCGTTTCTTGATGTACCGTGTCTAAAATCATGACAGCGCACACACAAGGCAAGTTCTGCAAAGCAAAATAGTGGACGAAAGGAAAAATTGAGTGAAAAAGAATGACGAGTATTGAAGCGGATTGTAATGCCAAAAAAAAAAATAACTGCAGCCAAAGTGACAACTGAGCTCAATCAGCATCTGGATTCTCCAGTGTCAATAATTACAGTTAGGAGGCACTTTCTTAAGCAGGACATTTACGGCAGAGCAGCAATTCCCAAGCCCATTGTCACATCTGTCAATGTCAAACGTCGTCTACAGACGTACCGCAAAACCTGGTCGATTGATGAGTGGAAGGCAGTTATATGGTAGGCGAATCGTCTTTTACATTTCTCCCCACAACAGAACGGGTGCAGGCTTGGAGGATACCTGCACAAGCATATATGCGTGATTATCTCCTTCCATCTGTTAAGCATGGAGTAAATCTGTCAGGCTATGGACAGCCATGTAGTAGTTTTCTGCTGGCCGAATAGTAACCTCAAAAGGAAGGATCACTTTTGAAGAAGTATAGAGAAGTTTTAATTGTTCAGGTCCATTTTATGATGTAAACTTTATTTCCTGCAGGATATAGAATTTTCCAGGATGATAATGATCCTACTTATGCAACGGGACCTGTCCAAACATGGTTTGATAAACAGGAGGATGAAGTAAAACATCTACCTACATTCCCCTACCTCAATAACATCGAACTGTTATGGTCTATTTTAGAACATTCAATCGGGAATCGATATCTTTCATCGGCATCTCTACCGAATATTTCCCAATATCTCAATGAAGAACCGTTCAATATTCCTCAAAACACTATTTAGCACTTGTATGAATTGATTCCTAGATGAATCCAAGCTGTATTACATTCCAAAAGGGATCCTTCGCTTTCACAGTAAAGGATTCCTTTTAACTCTACGGTGTTTCATGTTTGATTATTTGAATAACCACTTGTACATTCTCACATCATAACCACAATACCATCTTAGAACTTTACCGAAAAACTTAATATATATTGTTGAATTAATAACAAACTGTTGCTCTAACAGCTTTAAAATTATTAAATTTGAATTTCTCAAGCTACAACAGTTTTTAAGACGATTGCATCAAAAGCTAGTTTTCGCCAGAAATCTGGGTGTTTTGCCCACTGTGCGACGATGATGAAAGGAAGCATTGCCTTCTAAGAGAACTTTTAGTGGTAATAGTGAAAACCAGCAAAGTTTTCCCCAAGAAGTCAGAGTGTCGGTGCAAGTCGCTTATAAACACAATCGCGTTCGAATCTCCTTCCTCGTTTCTGAGAGCACTGACTGCTATGAACACCACCAGAGGATTGAAAATTGATTCTTGCACGCTAGTTATATTAACACAGAAGCAGTACTTGGGTTACATTATTTATTTACAAGAGAAAAATACTCGCTGTCTATTGAAATAAAAAAAATTAAACACACGAAAAGTGTTCTTTACATAACATTTATTTTTATGTCAACTTTTATATAAATGCGCATTAAATAGTCTTGAAAAAGAAGCGTTTGAATTGATTAGAGACATTAGATTTAAGGTTAAACTTGCCGTTTAATCTCTTGATGCCCTTGGTCACATATGGGACATTTAGTTTTTATAATTATAATTATAATCATTAATAAAATGTAAAAAAAAAACAGATAATAAGTTATTCACTACAGAATCTCTGAACAAGAAAAATACAAATCTTAAGGTTTGGTTGCACTGATAACGGTATTTACGGTATACGGTTAGGAATTTGAAAATAGCGTGAAGTACACTCATGTCCATAAATTAAGGATAATTCAGAATCACACAGAAATTGAACTCTAAAATAAAAATTTCACCTGTAGAATTATCACACACTTCTTGAAGAAGAATATGCAAATTACAGGAAACCACCAGATGGCGCGGATAGTATGTCACAATGACGAGTGTAAGAGAGAGGTATATAAGGAATGGTGGCAAAGAAGTAAAATTGTTCACAAGCACTTTAAAAGACTTTCAGTGCAATAACCGCATAGCTATGGCACAAAGGAAGCATTTGGATGATTTTTACGTGGTAGAATTATCGGACGACTGGAATGTGAACGTACCCAGCTGGAAGTATCCGAGGAACTTGGAATCGCCCAGAGTGTCATCTCCAGGCTTTCGTAACGATTCCAAGATGGTGGTAATGTGAGTAGATGGTACAGCACAGGTCGCCCCCGAGTTACAACGCCGAACGAGGACCGGTATTTAGCAGTTACTGCCAAAAGAAACAGACAGAGCACAGCATCAGACCTGTCTCGTCAGCTCTCTTCAGCCACCGGTACGACAGTTTCAAGGCAGACCGTGTACAGACGCTTGGGGCACATTGGTTTATATGCTCGTAGGCCTGTCAGATGTGTTCCACTTACCGCAACTCACTGTCGCCTGCGATTAACCAGGAGTAGAGAGCATGCATTGTGGACACCGCAACAGTGGTCTGGTGTGATGTTTTCCGAAGAGTCAAGGTTTAGTTTGCAGTCTGATTCTCGCCGGACTTTCATATGGAGAGCGCCAGGTACCCGTTACCGCCAAGAGAACAGCATTGAACGACACCGTTACGGTGGTGCAGGATGGCTCGTTTGGGGGAGGAATTATTCTTGGTTCCAGAACTGACCTGCATGTTCAGAGTGTAACGACGACGACAGGCCACATCTATCGGGATGTCATTCTGGAACAACATGTACGTTTGTTTCGGGGCGCCATGGGTGCTGAATTTCTGTTTACGGATGACAACGTCCTTCCTCACCGTGCAAACATTGTAGACGAATGCCTTCAATTGGAGGATATCACCCGTATGGATTGGCCAGCATACTCATCGGACTTGAATCCAATAGAGCATGTGTGGGATATGCTTGGCCGACGAATTGTAGCCCGTCAACCTCCTCCCACCTGTCAACCGGAACTTCGGACGGCATTGCTTGATGAGTGGTGCAATATTCCCGAATATCAGATTGTTAATTTGATACTCAGCATGCCTAGGCGTTGTGAGGCCTGTATTGCATCGTCCGGGAGACATACTCCATATTAACCATCATACTAACCATGTTATACCGTTTTTTTGCAAATAGGTTCTTTTTTGAAATTTGCTCCAGGGTGTAAAAATCGCTATTTTTATTAATTATGTCAAACATATAGCATCTTTTTTTGCTCTTTACCTTTTTGTTTAATAAATAGACTTTACAAATAAGTCAAATTTGTTTTGCTTCTGTCTCTTTCTTTGCCTGAACTTCATTATCCTTAATTTATGGACATGAGTGTAGTATTTCGACTGTCATTGTTGTTGGATTATTTGAACAAGTTGTTAATATTTGATTGAAATAACTTCTTCTTCTTCATTGGTGTAACAGTCCCATGGCGGGCCAATGTTGTCTACTGGCAGATTTCGAGACAGTAGAAGTTTTTTTTTTTTTTTTTTTTTACTGTTGGATTGTCAGCCCTCCAACATTCATTTAAAATTTATTTTTACTTGAAGAGAGAAGTATTATCTCATCCATAAAATATTAAAACTTCTAAAATATTTAAAAAGTAATTTTGTAATGTTTAAGAAGCCATTCCAGCAACCTTAGAGTATGAAGAGGAGAAAAAAATAGTTATGGTTTCTTTTTTTTATTCATTTTATCGACATTTTTCTTGACATTTATTTGCTTATGCATTAATATTGCGCTGTGAAAAACTCTACAGTAATACGAATAAATGGAACTGCTTTTGGATTAAGTGATCCTAATTTTATTTGAAAGGGGATTTCTTCGGAATATTTTGCTCTTTTTCGTAGAAGAGAGCTCTTGAGTTTTCTGTTGACGCGCATATCAATATCTAATGTACTTTAACACAAAAGAAATTATAAAAGAAATAGAATTAAGTGACATAGTTCTTTTTGAGATGCAAATATTTTTAGCTCGGATTTCAAATAAAAAAGAGTATATTCAGTTTTTTGTTATTCAAACAAATAATATTTTGTTTGCCCAAGAGTTTCAAATTTCGTGAGTGGTTATTATCACCCTTTATTATTATTGTTATTTTTTTGCTTAAATTTGTTTATTTTTATTTGGATGCTTTTAAAATAAAAACTGAAAGATGTAAGAAAAAAAGAGCAGATTGTTCATCGTAAAATTGTGCACAACATATACTTTTTCTTACTTATTTTATTAAAGATGCAAACTATTTGATTTGAAACTTCTTGTGAAATTTATTTATTGTATTAGTTCCTTATTCCAAATATTTATAATTCAACAATAATTTAGGAAAATTAATTTAATTAATATTATTTCGGACGTTCCTTTCTCTGGCCAAGTAGTATTGTGAGCAGGGAAGTGTTCGTTTTTGTGGATGGCGTGGGGTCAATGCAATCACTACTTTGAAAAACAAATCGAGGCTTCTGGGGAGAGGAATTGTGCAGCGTAAAACAACAATGGATCCGCCAGGCGGCGCTATCAGTTGTTAGGGAAGGGAATTTTCCCTTCAACTGTAGGGAAGATTGTCCGCTTCCTGTGTGTCACCGTCACTTTTATTAATTACTGTAGCGTGCTGTGTTTCGACGTTTGTTCCGGATCGTCATTGTGCTGCAATTTTTCAATAATATGTGAGTTGATATTATTTATTTTATATCATTTACTTTCTATTATTATAATTTATTAGCGTTTCAGTGAATAATTTTTTTTTTACATATTTAATTGCTATATTCTTAATTGTTCTGCTTTGTGTCGCCATTATCTGGATAGCATTATTGTGCTGCAGTTTTTTAAAATAATTTCTATTAATTTTAGATCATTTACTTTATTTTATTATAAATTATTATTTAATTAGCGTTTTAGTGAATAATTTTTTTTTTTGTTTTACATATTTAATTGCTGTATTTTTAATTGTTCTGCTTTGCATCGCCATTTTCTCGATAGCATCATTGTGCTGTAGTTTTTGTAAAATAATTTCTTAATTTCTATTATATATTTCATGTAATTTACTTTATTTTATTATAATTTATTATTTAATTAGCATATTAGTGATTATCTTTTTTTTTTTTGTTACAGATTTAATTGCTGTTTTATAATTGTTTTGAAGAAAACTAATTCTAGACTATTTTTAAATATTTCGTTATTTTATGTTAGTAGTTCAATTGTTGTACAATTTGCAATATAATAATTAATCCCTTTTTTTTAATTAATAGGCTTTGTTTGGATTGAAATAAAATTTCATAGCAGAAAGGAGCATAGCTGGTTAAGCCTAAAGTTCTTATTATAAAAGGTAGAAAATTTCTTTAAATAATTGTATATTAATTTTTCAATTATTTAATAGTAATTAATAATGCATTTAGATGGTTCCTTATTCATGAATTTCATAAACATTTAATTTAGTAATCTGTTTTCTTAGTTTAATAAATTTATGCCAAAATAAATTGGTGCTCTTTATTACACATGTGGCGATTTTGAAGAAAGCCGATTCTATACTATTTTGAGATATTTTATCTTAGCAGCTCAATTGCTTTATACTCTGCAATATAATAATTAATCCCTTTTTTTTTTTAATTTACAGATTTTGTTTGATTGAAAATAAAAGAAATAATATAAAAGAAATGGATAATTCTTGCCAACAAATTTGCTGTGAATGCAATATGAAGTTTTCACGTAGTTACTGTTTGCGAAGACATATGGAAACATTCCATAATTTATCCAGTCCAAAAATCTACTAAATCATTGATGTGTCAGAAAGCAAGCAAGGATTCGGTACACTATTAACACTGGAAAATCATCTACAAATATTCATAATGTACTTATAACCAAGGAGACTTTATTTTTGATACAATGGAACAATTTACATTGTGGAAAGACAAAGTTGAGAAAGATAATGTGAGTTCGTATGTGAAAAAACTGGAAGCAAAAGAGATAGAAATGGTATCAAAAGAACTTATTTCACGTCTCATAGAAGTGGCTATTTCAACAGTCGAAACGAAGGAAAAAGAAATAAAAAAAATTCTAGGGAGTAATAAAATAAATGCAGCATGTCTTTCAAGAATTATACTAACTGAGCAAGATAATAAATTCAGTGTTGAATTCACAAAGACCCATGTTGGTCACACTCAAGACTTAGGTAGATTGCAGTCGACTTAAAAAAGAAAGACATTAGGAAATTGCTCAGAAATTATCCGAGAATATACCCATGGAATCAATTTTAGATGATATTCTAAATTCTGTATATGATACATTTGAAAGAATGCATTTGCTAACACGCCATGATATGCATAATATAAAAGAAGAATTTAAAATTAATGCAAATGGTGTTATGCATGTTAATGATAAAATTAGTGTCAACAAATGGGTAGAGAATTGTAGCAACAGTGAAGATTCTCCTATATTACTATATAAAGACCAAAATACTATAAATGAGGCTTTATATCCTGGGGATGAAAAAAGGAAGACTTTCTTCTGGTGATAATGAATTCTTCTTCAAAAGAGATGATGAGGTCTTATGGAAATGATGTTATTTGCCTAGATTTTTACACACGGCATAAATTCATATGGATTTGATTTAGCAACTGTTTTAGTCTTGGATGATAAAAGAGAAGGATTTCCAGCAGTTTTCATTATAAGTAATCGTCAAGATTCTGTTCCTTTTGACGATTGCATTTGAAGCTGTTAAAGAACATGTGGCAATTAAACCTGAAGTTTTGATGTCAGACGACACAGAATCGTTCTATAATGCATGGAAATCAGTATTTGGGGAACCTAATAAACGACTATTGTGCGCCTGGCATGTCGATCATAGTTGGCGGAGAAAATAGGCAAATTGAATATTCCCTAAAGAGCAGCAAATTGAAATCTATAAAGTTTTGAGGTGTTTGTTGAGTGAGACTGATGAAGATGCGTTTGAAGTAATGATGAGTGAAAGCTGTGAGACGGTTTTGAAAGAAAACGGGCGTACCGGTTACGGAGTTCCTGTGTGGTTTTAAGAACCACGATACCTCCACATCTTAATTTAGTTAGAAAATTTGCACAACATGAAGTTGCTTGAATTAGAGAATATTAATAAATAAAAGATTAAAATTATTGAAATTTAGGAAAACATCTCTTGCTTGAGAACAATTAAAGCAAGAGATCGAAAAAGCTAAAGCTATCGGTACAATTAGGAGTCCGTTGACGATGCCCAAAAAAGATAAAAGGTTAAATTTAAAAACAAAAGATTTTAAAAAAAATGAAATAAAATTAAAGGAATTAAGAAAGCATGCTTACATGCATATAAGTATCAATTAAGCAAAATAAAAACATACAATATAAAAAGGGTCTTCAGATTTGGCTGATTAATACGCCAACAGATGGCGCCATGAGTCAGTTAAATTTACATTTGAGAAAAAAAACCTAGCCTGAGCTAGGAAAAAATACATTTTTTATTTAAATACTTATAAAATAAGCAATATGATGTGCTATAATACAGGGATGAGACCAGAGCAGTAAGAAAAAAAAAGCTATTGAGTTAAGAAAATTTAAGACTAATAAAATGAACTATAATGAAAGGACTAGATTACTGAAAACAGACTTAGTGGGTAAATAGTAAAACAAAAACAGGGGTCAGCCATTGGCTGTTATGCATCAATGAGAATAAGCTATGAGAGCAAAATTAAACAACAATTTGGTAATAAGTTAGGAACTAATTAAAATAGACTTAAAATTAAAATTAACAATTTAAAGTCAGGTAGCCATGCTCTAAATTAGGTTGCACATCGTAGCAAATAAATAAGTTAAGATTTAAATGCCAAAAGTAGAAGCTCAGATTCGCTTGAAGTGATTGGAGTGACTAGACAACAGCCACAGCGGTAGAATCGGCGGTTGTAGGATAAAATCCACAACGCCTTTTCAATGCCGAGAAAGATTCCCATTGCTGATCATAGATAGCTCTGGGTCTCTTCCTGGAGCTAGCCACACCTGGATGGTATACAGGTATTTGCCTGATCGCTTCGTTGCGTATCTGAGGCCATTAGAATGAAAAGATTTAGAAATTTTTGAAGATATAGTCCATAATGGGTTCTATATTCAGATCTCTGAGGAGTTGCTTCCTTCTAACAAACCACGGGGCGTTGACTATCATAGCTACCTGTTTATTTTGAAAAACTTGAAGCTTCTTAAGATTTGCGATGGAGGAGGACGCCCAAATAGGACATCCATATAAGAGAATTGGTCGAGGGATAGACTTATAGAGTAGAACCTTGTGTCTGATCGCTAGCCTGCTCTTTCGAGAAATTAGGCTCTTTAGCTTCACGCTAGCAGCAGTTGCGTTTGAAGAAAATGATTTGTTGAAAGAGTTTGAATGTACTTCAAAGATAATTACACAGTAAACGTGCAAAAATTTGGGCATACTGCTATAGGAAATGGAGTGGAATAAATACGAACATGTTTCTGGAGAGCATGCACAAAACAATAAAATACATTTATCTTCAAGGGATAAAAAAAGTAAAAAGGCTACATAAAAAACTTTATTTTGCCCACTAATGAAATTTGTTAGAGATAAAGTGTTTAATAGACTACTACGCATTGAAAAAGAAAGCTGTCAAAAAAATGAGCAATTTACGAAAAGACATGCATTGAGTAATGCAATTACATCCACCAGCATCAAAGGCTCAAGGTTTTCGAGAAAAGGGAAACATACCTTGTGACTAAGCAAAGAGACTGTTCCAATGAGTGTGCTTTACTATGTACAGATTGTGGCTGCTGTTTGCACAATTTCACATGCACATGTATAGACGATGCGATTCAGTGGAATATGTGCAAGCACATGTATTTTATTTGTTCTAATTATCTGAAGAAGAAAACATGGCCTCTAATGTTTCAGAGGAATCAAATTAAATAATGTGTGATAGTAGAAATATGGAGGAGAAAAGAAAATCCTTGTTGATAATTTGAAACAGATGAACATAACTCTTCCTGATAGTGCAAGCAGCATTTGTACACACAAGGATTAGCGAGATGTATGTCGAGATTGGGTGAATTTACAAATGTGCAGTTAATAAAAAGAGAAGTAGTGGACCTCATACACGTTACTTAGAAGCTCCTAGCGCCCGCCCTCTTCAATATATTTACATAAACGATATTCCGAGAGATGCTCAAACAACTCTCTTGTTACGCTGATGATATGCGATAGCCACAGAACAAATCACCTCAGCTTGCTGTTAAAGACCTTCAATTTTCAGTTTTTAAATTAGAAAATGGTTAACCACCTGGAAAATTAAAAGTTAATGCCACTAAATCTTTCTGTATGCTATTTACTCCGGAAGATCGCGTTTTCCTCCATTAGGGGAGTATCACTCTTTTTGGCCAGCCGTCCCCTGGGTAACTGAATATAGATACCTGGGGTTATTTCTAGACCCAAAATTATCTTTCAATTCCCATATTAAGAATGCAGTTGCTAAAGCAACTGGTGCAGTATTAAACTCCCACTGCTAATTTCTTGAAAGAGTAGGCTTTCGATCAAACACAAGATCCTGCTCTACAAGTCTATCATTAGACCTATCTTGGTCTATGGTAGTCCTATCTGGGCCTCTACCTCATTGACAAACATCAAGAGACTCAGGTATTCCAAAATAAACACCTGGCTATGATTGCTGACGATCACCTTGTTCGTTCGTCGCCAAGATTATTCACAGTGATCTAGACGTCGAACCTATTCCTAATTATAATCAAATTTCAAAGAATTTTCTTGAAAAATGTCCTCAGATTAGCAATGAGTTAATCCGTCGACTGCCAACCCCATCACCCTGGGGTGAAAAGTTCCCAAAAAAAGACCACGGGCAGTCTACGATGTCTCCTATGAGTGTTTTCCCTAAAGTTAAGAAAACACCATGGCTGTTACCTGAACAAAGCGCAAGTGAGTTCAGGTAATGGGTGAGCTTTTGCTCATTGAGAAGTTATCTCAAATGCGTATCTGACGATTACTTTGGCTTAAAAACTAAATGTAAAATTAATTTTAAGAACTGGCGCAGAGGTAACTCTGTTCCCCTTTTTATTGCTACGTTGTGCTTTAAATTCATTATAACTTTCCGACTAGTAATTAAGTTAGGGTTTATTTTCTTCGCTTTTTTTACCCCTTTTATAGTAGGAAAATAAAAAAGATATAAAAAATTATAAAAATAAAAATAAAAATTATAAAAAATGAAAACCAAACAAAAAGAAATTTATAAAAATGAAAAAACCAAAACAAAAAGTATAAAATGAAAACCAAATAAAAATATAAAATGAAAAATTAAAAAGTCACAGGTTCTGTTTTGGGCCTTTTTTGTGGGATTTGTTTACACCTTTTACCTTTCAGAATCTTGGCTCTCAATGTTCAGCAATTCTCCAATCAGCGATCAGTAGGCA
>BPLR01005209.1:0-215348 GCA_021605095.1 Caerostris extrusa | reverse complement strand
AATCAAATTCTGATTAACTCCCCAGATGTACATGCACGCTGCTATTACTTTCACCATCATTGCTACTACAACACTGTATAATTACTACTCTCATTGTCAGATTTTTGTTACCACTATTCCTATTGTTGATGCATTTAGGTTGATCTTTTAATTGATTGATTTTTGATGGGTCTTTTAATTGATTGATTATTTATTGGTCTTTTAATTGATTGACAACAATCAAATTCTGATTAACTCCCCAGATGTACATGCACGCTGCTATTACTTTCACCATCATTGCTACTACAACACTGTATAATTACTACTCTCATTGTCAGATTTTTTGTTACCACTATTCCTATTGTTGATGCATTTAGGTTGATCTTTTAATTGATTGATTTTTTGATGGGTCTTTTAATTGATTGATTCTTTATTGGTCTTTTAATTGATTGACAACAGTCAAATTCTGATTAACTCCCCAGATGTATATGAACGCTGCTATTACTTTCACCATCATTGCTACTACAACACTGTATAATTACTACTCTCATTGTCAGATTTTTTGTTACCACTATTCCTATTGTTGATGCATTTAGGTTGATCTTTTAATTGATTGATTTTTTGATGGGTCTTTTAATTGATTGATTCTTATTGGTCTTTTAATTGATTGACAACAATCACCGACACCCTCTGATGTATATGAACGCTGCTATTACTTTCACCATCATTGCTACTACAACACTGTATAATTACTACTCTCATTGTCAGATTTTTGTTACCACTATTCCTATTGTTGATGCATTTAGGTTGATCTTTTAATTGATTGATTTTTGATGGGTCTTTTAATTGATTGATTATTTATTGGTCTTTTAATTGATTGACAATACTCAAATTCTGATTAACTCCCAGATGTACATGCACTCTATTGCTATCATCATCATTGCTACTATAACACTGTATAATTACTACCATCATTTTTGTTACCACTATTCCTATTGTTGATGCATTTACTTAATTGGATTGATTTTTGAGCTGGGTCTTTTTATAATTACTATTGACTCTCATTAACTCCCCAGATCAGATTTATTGTTATCATCATCATTCCTATAACACTGTATAATTACTACTCATTGTCATGCATTTCCTATTGGATTGATCTTTTAATTGATTGATTTTTGATGGGTCTTTTTAATTGATTGATTCTTTATTGGTCTTTTTTTGATTGACAACAGTCAAATTCTGATTAACTCCCAGATGTATATGAACGCTGCTAGCTTTCACCATCATTGCTACTACAAACACTGTATAATTACTACTCTCATTGTCAGATTTTTGTTACCACTATTCCTATTGTTGATGCATTTAGGTTGATCTTTAATTGATTGATTTTTGATGGGTCTTTTAATTGATTGATTCTTTTAATTGATTGACAACAATCAAATTTGATTAACTCCCCAGATGTATATGAAAGCAACAATCAAACACTGTATAATTACTACTCTCATTGTCAGATTTTTGTTACCACTATTCCTATTGTTGATGCATTTAGTTGATCTTTTAATTGATTGATTTTTGATGAGTCTTTTTAATTGATTGATTCTTTATTGGTCTTTTAATTGATTGACAACAATCAAATTCTGATTAACTCCAGATGTATATGAACGCTGCTATTACTTTCACCATCATTGCAACAACACTGTATAATTACTACTCTCATTGTCAGATTTTTGTTACCACTATTCCTATTGTTGATGCATTTAGGTTGATCTTTTAATTGATTGATTTTTGATGGGTCTTTTTAATTGATTGATTATTTATTGGTCTTTTAATTGATTGACAACAATCAAATTCTGATTAACTCCCAGATGTACATGCACTCTGCTATTACTTTCACCATCATTGCTACTACAACACTGTATAATTACTACTCTCATTGTCAGATTTTTGTTACCACTATTCCTATTGTTGATGCATTTAGGTTGATCTTTTAATTGATTGATTTTGATGGGTCTTTTAATTGATTGATTATTTATTGGTCTTTTAATTGATTGACAACAATCAAATTCTGATTAACTCCCCAGATGTACATGCACTCTGCTATTACTTTCACCATCATTGCTACTACAACACTGTATAATTACTACTCTCATTGTCAGATTTTTTGTTACCACTATTCCTATTGTTGATGCATTTAGGTTGATCTTTTAATTGATTGATTTTTGATGGGTCTTTTAATTGATTGATTCTTTATTGGTCTTTTTAATTGATTGACAACAGTCAAATTCTGATTAACTCCCCAGATGTATATGAACGCTGCTATTACTTTCACCATCATTGCTACTACAACACTGTATAATTACTACTCTCATTGTCAGATTTTTGTTACCACTATTCCTATTGTTGATGCATTTAGGTTGATCTTTTAATTGATTGATTTTTGATGGGTCTTTTAATTGATTGATTCTTTATTGGTCTTTTAATTGATTGACAACAATCAAATTCTGATTAACTCCCAGATGTATATGAACGCTGCTATTACTTTCACCATCATTGCTACTACAACACTGTATAATTACTACTCATTGTCAGATTTTTGTTACCACTATTCCTATTGTTGATGCATTTAGGTTGATCTTTTAATTGATTGATTTTTGATGAGTCTTTTAATTGATTGATTCTTTATTGGTCTTTTAATTGATTGACAACAATCAAATTCTGATTAACTCTCCAGATGTATATGAACGCTGCTATTACTTTCACCATCATTGCTACTACAACACTGTATAATACTACTCTCATTGTCAGATTTTTGTTACCACTATTCCTATTGTTGATGCATTTAGGTTGATCTTTTAATTGATTGATTTTTGATGGGTCTTTTAATTGATTGATTATTTATTGGTCTTTTAATTGATTGACAACAATCAAATTCTGATTAACTCCCCAGATGTACATGCACTCTGCTATTACTTTCACCATCATTGCTACTACAACACTGTATAATTACTACTCTCATTGTCAGATTTTTTGTTACCACTATTCCTATTGTTGATGCATTTAGGTTGATCTTTTAATTGATTGATTTTTGATGGGTCTTTTAATTGATTGATTATTTATTGGTCTTTTAATTGATTGACAATACTCAAATTCTGATTAACTCCCCAGATGTATATGAACTCTGCTATTACTTTCACCATCATTGCTACTACAACACTGTATAATTACTACTCTCATTGTCAGATTTTTGTTACCACTATTCCTATTGTTGATGCATTTAGGTTGATCTTTTAATTGATTGATTTTTGATGGGTCTTTTAATTGATTGATTCTTTATTGGTCTTTTTTAATTGATTGACAACAATCAAATTCTGATTAACTCCCCAGATGTATATGAACGCTGCTATTACTTTCACCATCATTGCTACTACAACACTGTATAATTACTACTCTCATTGTCAGATTTTTGTTACCACTATTCCTATTGTTGATGCATTTAGGTTGATCTTTTAATTGATTGATTTTTGATGGGTCTTTTAATTGATTGATTTTTATTGGTCTTTTAATTGATTGACAACAGTCAAATTCTGATTAACTCCCAGATGTATATGAACGCTGCTATTACTTTCACCATCATTGCTACTACAACACTGTATAATTACTACTCTCATTGTCAGATTTTTGTTACCACTATTCCTATTGTTGATGCATTTAGGTTGATCTTTTAATTGATTGATTTTTGATGGGTCTTTTAATTGATTGATTATTTATTGGTCTTTTAATTGATTGACAACAATCAAATTCTGATTAACTCCCCAGATGTACATGCACTCTGCTATTACTTTCACCATCATTGCTACTACAACACTGTATAATTACTACTCTCATTGTCAGATTTTTGTTACCACTATTCCTATTGTTGATGCATTTAGGTTGATCTTTTAATTGATTGATTTTTGATGGGTCTTTTAATTGATTGATTATTTATTGGTCTTTTAATTGATTGACAATACTCAAATTCTGATTAACTCCCCAGATGTACATGCACTCTGCTATTACTTTCACCATCATTGCTACTACAACACTGTATAATTACTACTCTCATTGTCAGATTTTTGTTACCACTATTCCTATTGTTGATGCATTTAGGTTGATCTTTTAATTGATTGATTTTTGATGGGTCTTTTAATTGATTGATTCTTTATTGGTCTTTTAATTGATTGACAACAGTCAAATTCTGATTAACTCCCAGATGTATATGAACGCTGCTATTACTTTCACCATCATTGCTACTACAACACTGTATAATTACTACTCTCATTGTCAGATTTTTGTTACCACTATTCCTATTGTTGATGCATTTAGGTTGATCTTTTAATTGATTGATTTTTGATGGGTCTTTTAATTGATTGATTCTTTATTGGTCTTTTAATTGATTGACAACAATCAAATTCTGATTAACTCCCCAGATGTATATGAAAGCTGCTATTACTTTCACCATCATTGCTACTACAACACTGTATAATTACTACTCTCATTGTCAGATTTTTGTTACCACTATTCCTATTGTTGATGCATTTAGGTTGATCTTTTAATTGATTGATTTTTGATGAGTCTTTTAATTGATTGATTCTTTATTGGTCTTTTAATTGATTGACAACAATCAAATTCTGATTAACTCTCAGATGTATATGAACGCTGCTATTACTTTCACCATCATTGCTACTACAACACTGTATAATTACTACTCTCATTGTCAGATTTTTGTTACCACTATTCCTATTGTTGATGCATTTAGGTTGATCTTTTAATTGATTGATTTTTGATGGGTCTTTTAATTGATTGATTATTTATTGGTCTTTTAATTGATTGACAACAATCAAATTCTGATTAACTCCCAGATGTACATGCACTCTGCTATTACTTTCACCATCATTGCTACTACAACACTGTATAATTACTACTCTCATTGTCAGATTTTTGTTACCACTATTCCTATTGTTGATGCATTTAGGTTGATCTTTTAATTGATTGATTTTTGATGGGTCTTTTAATTGATTGATTATTTATTGGTCTTTTAATTGATTGACAATACTCAAATTCTGATTAACTCCCCAGATGTACATGCACTCTGCTATTACTTTCACCATCATTGCTACTACAACACTGTATAATTACTACTCTCATTGTCAGATTTTTGTTACCACTATTCCTATTGTTGATGCATTTAGGTTGATCTTTTAATTGATTGATTTTTGATGGGTCTTTTAATTGATTGATTCTTTATTGGTCTTTTAATTGATTGACAACAATCAAATTCTGATTAACTCCCCAGATGTATATGAACGCTGCTATTACTTTCACCATCATTGCTACTACAACACTGTATAATTACTACTCTCATTGTCAGATTTTTGTTACCACTATTCCTATTGTTGATGCATTTAGGTTGATCTTTTAATTGATTGATTTTTGATGGGTCTTTTAATTGATTGATTTTTTATTGGTCTTTTAATTGATTGACAACAGTCAAATTCTGATTAACTCCCCAGATGTATATGAACGCTGCTATTACTTTCACCATCATTGCTACTACAACACTGTATAATTACTACTCTCATTGTCAGATTTTTGTTACCACTATTCCTATTGTTGATGCATTTAGGTTGATCTTTTAATTGATTGATTTTTGATGGGTCTTTTAATTGATTGATTCTTTATTGGTCTTTTAATTGATTGACAACAATCAAATTCTGATTAACTCCCCAGATGTATATGAACGCTGCTATTACTTTCACCATCATTGCTACTACAACACTGTATAATTACTACTCTCATTGTCAGATTTTTGTTACCACTATTCCTATTGTTGATGCATTTAGGTTGATCTTTTAATTGATTGATTTTTGATGAGTCTTTTAATTGATTGATTCTTTATTGGTCTTTTAATTGATTGACAACAATCAAATTCTGATTAACTCTCCAGATGTATATGAACGCTGCTATTACTTTCACCATCATTGCTACTACAACACTGTATAATTACTACTCTCATTGTCAGATTTTTGTTACCACTATTCCTATTGTTGATGCATTTAGGTTGATCTTTTAATTGATTGATTTTTGATGGGTCTTTTAATTGATTGCTTCTTTATTGGTCTTTTAATTGATTGACAACAATCAAATTCTGATTAACTCCCCAGATGTATATCAACGCTGCTATTACTTTCACCATCATTGCTACTACAACACTGTATAATTACTACTCTCATTGTCAGATTTTTGTTACCACTATTCCTATTGTTGATGCATTTAGGTTGATCTTTTAATTGATTGATTTTTGATGGGTCTTTTAATTGATTGATTATTTATTGGTCTTTTAATTGATTGACAATACTCAAATTCTGATTAACTCCCCAGATGTACATGCACTCTGCTATTACTTTCACCATCATTGCTACTACAACACTGTATAATTACTACTCTCATTGTCAGATTTTTGTTACCACTATTCCTATTGTTGATGCATTTAGGTTGATCTTTTAATTGATTGATTTTTGATGGGTCTTTTAATTGATTGATTCTTTATTGGTCTTTTAATTGATTGACAACAATCAAATTCTGATTAACTCCCCAGATGTATATGAACGCTGCTATTACTTTCACCATCATTGCTACTACAACACTGTATAATTACTACTCTCATTGTCAGATTTTTGTTACCACTATTCCTATTGTTGATGCATTTAGGTTGATCTTTTAATTGATTGATTTTTGATGGGTCTTTTAATTGATTGATTCTTCATTGGTCTTTTAATTGATTGACAACAATCAAATTCTGATTAACTCCCCAGATGTATATGAACGCTGCTATTACTTTCACCATCATTGCTACTACAACACTGCATAATTACTACTGCCATTGTCAGCCCTGTGCTATCACTATTCGTATTGTTGATGCATTTAGGTTGATCTTTTAATTATTTTAATTGGTATTTTAATTGATTGATTTTTGATTGGCCTTTAATTGTTTGATTTTTTAATTGATTAACATTACATCAAAGTTATATTTAATTTTATTTATATATTTCGTAATCAACTTGAGTATGCCTCTCTTATGCTCTTCCGTTTAAAATTTTAATTCAAAAATAATTTTCTAGCTTCAAGATTGAAACGTTTGGCTAAAACAGCAGTTTAAAATTATAGTCACAAACTTTATCGTTCTATTTATAATCATTGGATGTATATTTATTATTATTCCTCAAGTAACATACACTCATGTTCAAAATTGTCTTATACATAAATTCACTGATTTCTCAGAAACTGAGAACTCTAAGTTTATGAATTTGTCTGGAATGATACATAACATTTTAACACATAAATACAAATGGAAAAATTTAGAGCACTGCGTTTGATATATAATTGCAGTGTGAAACAATAAAAATTATACCAAAAGATTTCAGATAATAAAATAAATCACTCAGAAAAAAATGAAGCCATACGAATTTAATATGGAATGTGATCTCCCCTGACTAGTACACACATATCACCAAGTGTTTTCATGCTGTCAATAACGTTGTTAACCACAGTTTGGAGAATTAAGCTCCACTCTTTAAGCAATGCCATCTTACAGTATTTACATCTCTGGTTAGATGATGTCTACGTGCAATTGCTCTTCTAAGGTAGTTCCATAAATTTTCTATCAGATTGAGATCAGGAGACTTTGCTGGCCATGGTATTCGCTGAATGTCTTCACTTTCCATTTGCATATCACGATTTACTTTTATTTGCATGATGTTAATTAGGCTTGTTTTTCACACATTCACTGTAAACGTGAATCACATTGATTCGATATTTCATTGAATATTATTATTTTTGAGTATGTAAAGATAAATTTGGACATAAGTGCAAGTGAAGGATAATTATCCAGCCGATTCTCTAGGAATCTTTCAAACAGTTCCTTGGAAAATCATTACTCACTTATCCCTATTTACAACATCATTAGTAAGAACACTTAAAATGCATATAAATAATTTAAATAGGCCTTATTTTAAATTTAGAGATTCATATGTAGGTAAATTTATACATAGAGGTACATACATATTTGTTATGTTTACATATATTTATATTGTCAACATACAGATATATGCCAAGGAAGTATTTCAATTATATTTAGAAACATTTATGTAATTTTATTAATTTTATTTAATAATTACCTGATGAATTTTATTATCTCTATTTGAGTAAATTTTATTACAATAAACTCACTTCAGTAATACTTGCGATCGATATTATAAATGCTGATAAAATTTGAAGTATATAAAATGAAAATTTTGCATTTATGCCTCCTATATCAAACTGAATTCATAGAAGGAATATGATTTTTTTCCACATAAAATTCAGCCATAAATTTAAAAGCAATTATATATGTAAATTGATAATTTTCTTTTAAGGCAGATGGTTGAAGAAGATTGTTAGTAGCATATAACAGCTTTTCGATTGACTGATATTAGCTAAATTTGTATAAAACTTGCTTAATTATAAATTCATAAAATTCCAGTTAAACATTTATTCTGAAAACAAGTTCTTTTCTTAAAAAAAAAAAAAAAAAACACTTTAAGGATATTATTTAAAAAGAATCTAATTATATATTTTTAAATATTTACCTTTACACTTTTCATGTGAGATTAAATCTAAACTTTTTCAAAGGATTTTCCTTCCTTTAAAGCTACATTTAGTGATTCTATCTTTTTGCTTTCATTTTATTTTGCAAGGAAAAAAAAATCGTTTTCATCAGATAAAAATAAAAGTGTTGCCAACAAAATTACTATTATAAATAAAAAGAAAAATATCGTTTTAAAATATATAAAAATTTTAATATTTTTAAATAAAATGAACAAAGGAATAATAATTTTTATAAAAAGTTGAAAAACAAATTATTTTGTATTATAAAACAAAGAAAAATGGCATCGAAGAAAAAAAAATGGAACATATTTTAAACTCTTTCATGTAAATGAGAAAACGTACATCTGTTAAGGAACGTTCTATTTATTATTTTTATTTATTAATCAGCAGATGGGATTTTCCGCAAATAACAAAACTATATTTTTACTAAAGTTTTGTTAAGAAATATAATGGTGTATAAAGTTATATTTCTATACAATACATCTTAACTGATAATGTCTATATTTATATACTTAAATCATTCAATTTTGCAGAAATATAATATGCATTTAAAAGTCATGTGTAAAAAATTAAAATAATACAAACATAAATTAAAAGATATATTAAATTTAAAGTACAATGAGAGAAAAAATTAACTAATTAATGAAGCTAATAAATAATCTAATTAGGAAAAAAAAAAAAAATTATTAAAATATAAAAGAATAAATAAATAATTGTCTTCAAACTGCTAGTGTTCAGTGAAAATGGTACTGCAAGAATTAATTACTTTATTAAATTTCTTCTATTAGCTCACACTCTCCCTATATATATCTTGTTCAAATTTTCAATCGTTAATAAAATACATTTTATTCATCCACTCAAGTTCAAATAGATTTTTTTGAAACTTGTAGTGGATGACACTGGATGTTAAAACAGTTTTTCAAATATAAATTCATTAATTAAATTTAATTAATTAATTTTAGTTTTATATGGGAGAAATATTCATATATTCAAGCTGCTCTTTTTCTTTTGCTCCTCATTAATTAATTAATGCTTAGTTAATACTTATTTCTCATAACTAATTATTAAATAATTAATGATTATTAATTATTTTATTCATTCAATTATTAATTATTTTTATACATTTAATTATTAATTATTATTATTTTATTATCAAATATTTTTATTATTCATTCAATTTATATTATTAAATTTTTAAAATAATGTAATTACAAATTGGAAATAATATAAAAAATCGTCTGATTTTAATTTATTCATTTTCCTGGATATTATTATTTTTATTTTATTATCAAATATTTTTATTATTCTTGTTAATGTATTCTATTTTTTTTTAATTTTAAAATGATCAAAAAGTTTTTAATTAAATTTGAAATATAGCCTAATATTTTCCTTTTATTATTTTCTTATTTTTGTATTTGCTTTTTGATTATTTTTGCTTTTATTCTATATTTTTGTAAATTCAAAAAGTTTTCTTTTTTTCAATTTACTATATAGCACTCTATATTTGTTTTATTATTTTTAAATATTCATTTGTTTTTATTATTTGTTCTCGAAAACCTGTATTTGAAAGATTATTTTTAATTATAAGATATTTTTTTCTTTTTTCAATTCCTTCTTTAGTTGACACTCTCCCTATGTTTATATATATTTTTTCAAATTTTCAATCTTTAATAAAATACTTCTTATTCCTCCACTCAAGTTCATATATATATATTTTTAACTTGTAGTGGATGACACTTGATGTTAATGCAGTTTTTTTCAAATATTAATTCAGTGATTAAATTTAATTAATTAATTTTAGTTTTTTTTTTTTTTAGATTTAAGTTGCATATATCTACCAATAAATGGTACCAGATAAACTTGAAAAAAATGAATGAAAATTATTTATAAAGAACTTTCTGCAACATAGTGAAAAAAAAAGAAGGAATTGGCTTTAAAAATTTGTTTTTATATTACTTGTTTTTAGTTATAAGTAACATTAAATTTCAAGTATATTACTGTATATTGAGAAAATTATTTCGAAATATTTCATAGAATTCACTGGAAAAGATAAATAAAAATAATTAGTATAATTTTCAAACATTTTTACTGGAAAATGCGCTATGGAAATTTCTCTTAATAGCACAAAATTAATGTAAAGAATTTGATAGACATAGTATTTGTACTTTAAATGCGCCGTGAAAATTTCCTCGTTTACTTTGAGATTTGTAATTTAAAATAAAACGAGTTAATCAAGAGAAATTTGAGCCTTTAATAAAAAAAAAAAAGGGAAAAATAAATAAATTGAATTTAATAGTCTCCCAAACAAATTTTCTCTTTCAAAACTCTCAAAACCAACTATTTTTCCCTTCACCAATACTCGAAAACCAAATTACCATCAAGACGCAATGTGAGGGAAAAATTATTACTATTATTATTTTTTTCGGAATAACTAATTTTAGTTAGGCTGTATGTCTGAATTTCGTATTCCTCGATTTTTTATAATAGATTTTGAAAATCAGAAATTATTTCTATTATATATATACTTTGATACATGAATGAAGAAATACATACTTTGTAAATGATATATCAATTTTATAGAATAATATTGCATTTTTGATGTCTGAACTGTAACTTAAAGATAAATCTCGTGTTTTACTTTGTGAATTATTGTAATAACGAATACAACATTTTTAAGAATACATTTTTGAAGAATACAACAAATTTGCGCCGAATATCATAAAATAAAAGAATTATTTTCAAAATATTAAGCATTATAAAATATAAATTTATAATTAATGAAGCAACACATTTTGTTCCAATTATTTTTATGTTTTCATGTTCTCTTTATGTTTGTTTTTTGTTACAAGTAATATTAAAATTCAAGTACGTTGAGAAAATTATCACAACATATTTCATAGAATTCACTGGAAAAGATAAATAAATAAATAAAAATAATTAGTATAATTTTCAAACATTTTTACTGTAAAGAGCGCTATCGACGTTTCGTTTAATAGCACAAAATTAATGTAAAGAATTTGATAGATATAGCATAGTATAGTATTTGTATCTTAAATGTGCCGTAAAAACTTTCTCGCTTATCTTGAGATTTATACTAATAGTTTAAAATAAAATGAAATTATTCTATACAAGCGAAATTTGAGCCTTTAATAAAAAAAAAAAAAGGTAAAAATAAATAAATTGAATTTAATAGCCTCTCAAACAAATTTTTCCCTTTCAAAACCCTCAAAACCAACTTTTTTTTTTCCCTCCCTCCACCAATACTCGAAAACCAAATTACCATCAAGGCGCAATGTGAGGGAAAAAGAACAAGAGATACATCTTTAACCTTTTCCCCATTACCATCTCCGACTGCGAGACATTAATTCGAAGAATATTAAGTTTTGTTGGAAGGCCTGCGCCTAGCTCCTGATTCAATTTGCGCGAAATGGCACGATTGAGGCAAAAGTTCCTAAATAACAGAACTCTCCCGAATTCTGCATTCACATTATGAGGGAAGGCGAGAAATTTAATTACTTCTTGATCTGGCCCTGTGAGAAGAGAGAGAGACGCTTTCGGTCTACGTATAATTTGACGCGGACTTAGGGCTTAACGTTTTTAATTTAGCATAAACCACGTTTCGCGTCTTCTGAAACGAGCCAGCTGAATTATTTATGTGCCTCCATAATCGAAGATGGCGAAAGAGCCTTAAAACGGGCCCCACATTCGAACGGTTAATTGGCAAGCTTCTTGGGAATATTTTCGAACATTAATCATTTATTTTTTTATTAGTTTCGAAGCAGGGAAATTTTACTAGACTAAGAATGAATTTATGTTTGCAGCACACAAAGAGTGAGATTGAAATAATTGTTTACTGAAAAATATTCGGCTCGGAGATGAATGGCTTCGAAAAGCAATTAGTTGTATATGTATTTTTTTTTAAATACTTTTGTTTTGCTTTCTTTTTAAAAAAGTATCGAATATCATGCGTTGAATAATAAATTTTTTTTACAGACAAATGCATTAATAAAAAAAGTTTTCATTTATGTGAATTATTTAAATAGGTAATACAGAACAGCAAACCGATTTATTTTGAAATACGAACAGTAAATTACCCTTCTAAAAACGTTTTTAACAAATTAAAATATAACTTGGGGCCTAATGGCCAATTGACTAGCGCTCTGGCCTTTGGTATCACAGGCTTCAGGTTCGAATCCTGGCGTTGGCAGGGATGTTTGTTAGGAGTTCGTATTCCACATTAAACTGTAGTTCCCGGTCTAATTAGCCAAACGTGTGCACAAAATGACCATAGAACGATAAACCAAACCAAATTACTCCCTGCCACAAGCTTCGGGTTCGAATCCCGGTGGCGCCATGGATGTTTGTAATGGTTCGGAATCTACTTTAAAATGCACGTCCCGGTCTAACAGAACAGTAGAGCGTTACAGGGTTTAGTACATCTTTACAGTTACGCGTGCAAGGTTGACAACTGTACCGCGTAAAAAACAAACATCTGTCTTGAAATTTACTAGTAGGAAGGCGGCTTTGGTCCACCACGGGGCTGTTGCTCCAATGAAGAAAAAAGAAAACTGAACTTATTTAAAAATTATTCAGTTAATGAAATTGGTTGCCACTATTGATAAAATTTTGTGCAAATTAAAAATAGCGTAAAATATATGAATTATATTTTGGCAAATAAAAAATACATTACCAAAGAGTTGACGATTAAAGAAATTAAATAAATAAATACAAGGAAATATTCAATAACTAAAAGAAAATTTTCAATACATAGAAGGAAATATTGGAATTCTATTAAATATCTAAGCATTTTATAGAAAGAAACCTACGGTCTTAAAAGGAAATAAATAAACACAAGAAACATTTTTTTATTAGAAAATGTTTTTTATAAATAAAAATTCTTTAATTAAGGTGTTTATTTTTAGATTTCATTGCTTGACTCCTTGTAAATAGTTGAAAATATTATTTAAAAATTTAAGATATAAATAAAATGAAACAGATTTACTTAACTTAAATGTTCAATCTTAAGCGTCATTAGATTGATGGAATTTTTCTTATAAAATAACGTCCTTTCTACATGATCTACAAAGAAAATTCTTTGGATAATCAATAAATTAAATAAATTATTTCAGATCAAATTCGAAACGAATATTTGATTTATGATAATAAATCAAAACATTTGCTGGCAAAAAATTTTTTTTTGAAAAAAAATGGGATAAAATTAAAAAAGAAAAACCTCTCTTTCTGTGAGCATCGATATCCCTAAAGTGAAAAACTGACACAGGCCGAAGTTAAAGACAGCACACGCCTTGTTGAATAAGTCCTTCAGAAATTCAACCTGTGCATATGGAAAATAACTGGCTTTGAAGTCGAAGATGTTAGTTCGAGAGAAATTCTTTGAACAAAAATCCTAGTAAACAACGAAATAACGTACGGAATTCTATACATTCCTATTACGTTTGTGGTCGATCCTGATCCTTTCTACTGTGTTTCCCACTGCAGAAGAGGATCTTGGCGAATCCATCCAGCCAAGAACAAATTCAATAGAAAGAATCCAATAACCCGTCCAAGGTTCCTGATCAACTCAAGAATCTTGGGGAAATTTCTTTTTTTTTTTTTTTTTTTTATTATATGTATGTGTGTATTTTTTTCTCCACATTCCAATTTCCTGGATATGACAGTTGCTCATCACCCAGGAATTTTTCCCGCTTATCTGAACCCGGGAAACTATGCGACCGAAAGTAAATTCGGGAAAAGCCTTTTCTCTTCAAACGACGTAAACAATTTTCCTGAAAGCCTCTCTGTATGGCTGCTGTAAGGACTTCTCAATACTGCGTTTGACATATGATTTAGGAATGTAATTTATATACGTTTGTGTCTATCTTTGAAAAGCATTATTTGATGTCTGTAAATAGTATATATCTGTACAAGTTTTATCATGAAATGAAGGTTTTGGAATCTTAGTTAGCTTTAGCTTTGTAGAAATCCTTTGGTTAGTTGAATGTAGATCCACAGAAAAAGAAATAATTATTTTTCAATAAAAATTGGACAATAATAATTTGGTTTTAGTTTTATAAATATATCACATTAATTTATATTTATCTTACAATAGTAATAATTTGTTTTGCAGAAAATGTATAATTATTTAATATATATATGACTAGCGCTCGATGTCACAGGTTTCTCGTCCGTGTCCCGGCGGTGCCATGGATGTTTCTATAGGTTTGGAATCCACCGTAGGTCTAGATCTAATATGACTATAGAGCTTTGGTCGTAGGGCTGATAACCCTTCCCCTTAAAAAAATCATCTTCTGTCTCGAAATATACCAGTAAGCAGATGACCTTGGCCCACCATGGGGCTGTTGTATCATGGAAGGAGAAGAAGACACACACACACACACACACACACACATATATATATATATATATTTATTTTTTAATATAAAAGAGGCGAATATACTTTGGGTAAGTCACATTTCATCCTTTATTAAAAATTTTTTGTTAAAATTTTTTTTATTAATTTTTATTTACAAAGTTGTTCAATAAAAATTCATTCATTTTAATCTTTCTGTTATAATAAGCTTGTTTAACTCGTTTAGAATTGTGGAGATGCAAGTTTTATTTTTTAAATTATATTTTAAATGAAAAAATTGTCAAAAAATAAATTTTAAGCAATTTAAAATCCTCTCATTTTAAATGCAGTAGGTGACGCTTTTATGATATTCCTGTCTGCAAAAATGTTAAACTTGTGGTTTGTTCTACATTTTTTTTTTCTATTTATTTATATTTTATAGTTTAATAAATGAGAAGGTTTATTTACTTACTTTTTTCATTGAAGAAAGGCAATTTTTATGCATGAAATGAAAATTTTTTTAAAGTATGTATGTAATTTGATATAACTTAGTGGTAATTTTAGATTATCTCAATCTGATGTTTATATTTTATTATCACTGTAATCTTTTTAATTTCTTTAACTTATGAACATAAAAATTACTTGTAGGGTGCAGGTTGGGTAACTAGATTGTAACGTGGTGTGGTTGTGTTGAGATGCTTGAGGCACAGGTTGGAGAACTCCCAGCATTCTTTACAAATGCACAAACAACCCTCACATGCATTTAGAGAATATACAATAAACACATTTAAAGACATATAAGTATAAATTCGTGGAGTTCTAAGTTGAAATAGGCTAAGCGCAGGGTTCGCGAAATATACTTCCTTCCGGGTGAAAGTCTGTAGACCAACTGACCATTTCTCCTGAACGTCCTATGGAGCCCTCTTGCCAGTGAGTAGTATGGCAAGAGCATACGTACATGGTTAAATGGATCAGATCGCTATATTGTAAAATTTCTAATTAAAAATTAGTCATTTAACTAAACGAATATATTTAATAAATTTTTATAAAATTTCTGAATAAAAAAATAGTAAAATATTATTTTGAAATAGCATTTTGAACACTTGCATAAATGTTTTTTTTTTTTTTTTTTTTTTTAAATATTAGCTGAACACCGAAGTTGAAAAAGACTGGTTTTAATTCTTTTATTCTTTTACACAATATAAAATTCATTTTTGATAGTGTAAATTTATTTTTAATTTACACTATTCAGCTCATGGAAGGAAACCAGCCAAACATATGCTAACCTCGCTATCTGACGCTATTAGAAAATTTTTACAATTATTACATCACTTCCGTTATCATTAGCTTTTGCGCATGTAGGTAAACTGCAAGTCCTTGCACGCCTAAAATTAAAAATAAAAAAAAAATAAATAAAAAAAAATTAAGAAATTTTAAATATTTCATGAGGCAATAAAGTTACAATCTCTACCGCTAGGATGTTTCTTTCTTGAAACTTTGGAATATTGCTATACCAATATCTTCAACCCACAATTACCAAATAACTCTGATTTCAAACTTTTACCAAACTTTCCAAATGGTAATGCTTTCTAGTATAATAACTTGTATGCTGTATTCAGTGTAAGGGTGCTTTTCTTTCGGGTGGCGTATATTTTTAAGGGGTGTTGGGGGCGTCTGTGTTTGGGGGGTGCGCAAGGGGTCACATTTCACGGGATGTTGGCCGCCTAATCGAGTGAACAGAGCCGGCCGTTCGTTTCTATAGAAACGGTGACAGGCCTTACTGATGGGCGGCTGCTTGCAGGGTTGTTAAATTAATAACGATGTTTGACGCCAACAATAGGAGTCAAATCGCCAAATCGAGCATCTCCTGAGAGGATTGCTGCTTCCTTTGCCCATTGGCAGATGAAATGAATTACTCATTCAGTAATTGTAAATAGGAAAATAAATTATTTTCTTTCATTTTGAAATGCTTTTTTCAATATTTGAAATGCAATAAGTTGATTCTATAGAATGAGATTTTATATCATTTTATAGTATTTGTAGTTAAAAAAGTAAGGGCATTTGGTCAGAATGAGAGTTATAGATAATTCCGCCAATTAAAATAATAATCGATTTATATAGAAATATGACTATCAGTGAAATATTTTAAAAATAATATTTTAAATTGAATGAATTAATTTTTGATATACTTTAAAGAAATGCAACAACTGTAAAATGAAATATAGGTTCATTTATTAATGTGTTATTCCAGCTTAGATTAGAAAATTCTACGACTGAAATTTTAAGAAAATTGTATAACCACAATTAGTGATGTTTATACATCATTAATTGTGGTTATACAATTTTGATCTTCTTTTACAATAAAAATATTTCTAAGTTTTCACACTGTTTAAATTTAAAAGTAGCAAATGGGGGAAATATAATCAAAATCATGGATAAACAATAAATAATTAAACAAATTATAAAATATCCTATACCTTATTTAAAATACGTCTTTAAGCATAATGTTTATACATTATAATGCATAATATAATGACTTAAAAAATGAATGAGCGTTACTAAATTGACATGAAACTGTCAAAGCATTTCACATTTTTCATTAATTGGAATATATATATAAAAGAGAGAACTATATATGGAAAGTTAAAATCCATTATTTTGAATTTATACATTTTCAACAATCTTTATCAATTACTGTATTGCGTTCCTATTCATGCATGTGTTCTAAATTTCAATTATTCGGTAACTTACGTTAATCTTATCATCTCCAGAGAAGATAAATAATTGTAATGTTTATTATTGTTTATTATTATTTATTATTATTGTTTTTGTATGCTGGCAACAATAACTTGCATATTCTCGGGAAATGTTTATATACGTAAAATTATACATCTTAGTAAATGCAACAATATCTATGTATATAAGAATTATGTTTGTTGATGTATGTGTTCCAGTATAGCTTTAAAAAATAATAATTGGAAATTCATTTTTTTTTTTTATCTTTGACTTTAATATTTTGTTCCAAATATTCGAAGCGAAAAATTGTGAAAATTTTTTTTTATTCATTATATTTTACATTAAGCAAAAGACATATCATGAGATTTTCTGGTTATCAAATAGCATTACCCTGAAAATTAACTGATACTATTAATTAAGTTAATGTAAAAAAATTTACGGTATTAATTTTTAATTAATTTTCCAAACAAAGTTATTATTTATTTAAAAATAAATTAAATAGATTAAAGAAGAAAAAAAGAAAATTATTAGAAATTCTTGGAATTCGAATTCTTGTCTTATTTACTAAATTTTATGTTTTATGTTAAGTTTTTTAAAACTTTTAATTTCAATCAAATATTTTTTGTCAATAAAATTTGCTGAAACCATGTTCAATTTTCTGTAGCCTAGTAAGCAATTCCAAGTTATATCTGCTTAATATGTATATAAAATATAGATATACAATAATAAAATGTGAAGCAAACCTTAAAAAGACAATTCTTATAAGTCTTTAGGTTTGTATCTAAACAAATAACATTTTTTATTTACTTTGACCATTCTTATATTCGTATGCTACTATTGAAGCCTCACTCCAACATTTTAATTTCACGGTTTGCAACTTTCGGCACTGAAGCGTTTCTTTCCGTCTCTTCTTTCCCAAACACAACAACGCCAAAAAGCACGAATACAGGCCAACATTATCACCCTGTCAACCGCATTCAGGAGTTGCAGGTGTGGGACATCAAACTACACCTCAGTGAATCCGAAATTTCTAGCTTCTCCTCTTATTTTCTCTTGCACATATAAATATATACGCACACACACACGCACATTTATATAGATATACGCACGCGCATATTCATAAATGCAGCCTACGCAAGCGCACTGCTGAAAAAAAGGGACCCTCTCATCTCAACCCCCGTCCCCCTGTAACTCGGGACAAAAAAATCATTCTGTTCACTGGATGCATCCATACAAAACAATCCATGCGAATGTAAATGGTGCTAGAACGTATCACTCAGTTCTAAAGGACACCCCTGTTCCTAGAACAGAACGAATTTTTCGTTTGTTTTTACCGTATCTAACTTACGACCACCCCTTTTTAGGGCACCCTATCCCTTCCCTTTCGGCAGATACAATTTTTGCGTATAAAGTTGTCAAACGTCATTCTGCTGGGCCTATGTCAGGCGGGCGGTTGTGACGTGTCGAATTTTGATTGGTCACACAACATTACACAACTACTGTATTTCCCCCAACAACTTTTGGTGGAAGAGGGATGTTCGAATGATATATGATCTTTGGGGTTAAGTGGATATATGGATCAGTGGTGAAACATAGTTTGTAGAGACGAAGAACAAGTTTTTTCTTCTTCTTTTTTATTATTATTACTTTTTTTTACTACTCTATAAAGTAACCTGTAAATAAAGAATTGGATGTGCCGAGTTGCAAACTATTAGAGGACGCTAACGCTAAATTTTAAATCTTATCCCTCTTTCATTTGCTTTTATTTAATTGAACAGAGTTAATTTGTAGCGATGTAAAGCGATAAGTTAGCATTATTGTAAAACTATGCAAAAACTTTTTACATTATTATTCTATTCTATCTATTGCTCTAACTCTAGCTCTAGAATAGCTCTTAACTATTCTTTCTATTGTTATTCTATCTTATGTATTACAGTTTTCTATATAGCTCATGGTCTAGAATTCAAAGTGCTTTGAAAAAAATTCTATACTATTGAAATAATTGAAATACATTTTGTAGATATTATTCGTAATCTCATCTGTAAAGTAATCCGATTGAACAACAACAAAAAAAAATATATATATTGAAACATGAATAAGCATTTTTTTTAGAATATTAATACTGAAATGTTTTAATTTGTTAGATTGATTAATATTTTAAAAATCTAACTAACTCCCTGGAACTACAGCTCATGCTGGGGCAAGGCCATGAGCCTACTGACAATTTCTAGACTTTAGATGGTTTCATTTTTTTTCCAGGCTAGGGTTATCAGCTCCAACACTCTACGTCATATTAGACAGGACCTACAGTTTAAAGTGGATTCCAAATCACTACAAACATCCTTGGTACACTGAACCCGAAAACTGACCAGAATTTAAAGATGACACGTTGCAATCGAAGACTTTTGTTGTTGAACATGTTTGGGTCTCTTGTTTCACTGATGTTCCGAATGACCCACCGACGGGCTGCAGCCTTGACTATTGATAAGAAACGCTTTACACAAGTTGTCACAATCGTTATAAAGTCTTCGCGTTTCTAGAAGCAGTGACTGCAACGACGAGCCCAACGAATGAATCTGAGCCCTCTTGCTCGCTTGCTGTGCATGTTTCTATTGGCCTTTGAGGTGATTAAATTGAAAATTTTATACCAATCAATTTCAACTCGATTATGTAGAAAATGAGCATCCTTTTTAAAGCAGAAAAGAACGCATCGATTACATGTTAAGGATGCTCGTTAGATTTACGCATACGAGTTTGAAAGAAAAGTTTAGAGTTATTGTTGAATTTTTCATCTAATTTTTCATTTGATATTACATAATTTCAAATTTTGATTATTAACAATTTAAGCCATAGTGCAATTAAATCCGTCTGAAATTACTTTTCTCTCCTATTATACTGCTGTTGCTTTGAATCTGTTGGACTTGAGCACTTGCCAATTTTCCTCTCGGTGGTTGAATTATATTTAAGTTTTCTAAACATGATACTACATTTTATGAAACCTAATTTCAGAGTCTACTAGCAACTTCTAGAAAACAGATTTTATTAAGTTGATGTATATTTAGTTTAAATTTTTTACACATTATTATTTATCCACGTAAAAACTATGATTTTTGATTTCAGTGAGTAAATTCGTTGTAATTCATTAATATAATCTCGAAAGGAGATAATATAATCCCAAAAAAGAGCAATTCAAATACTCTCAAAAGAAATATGGTTTTTTGATTCAGCTTTGTAATGCCATAAATTCATATAAATGGACATTTGAGGATTATTCTATAGCAGTTGTGTGAAATAAATATTGTGGACTTACTATGCATTTTAATATTAAACGCATTTTAATTCAAACAGTTATTTCTTAAGATGCTAGTTTTGTAAAAAAAAAATGAAAACTATTTAATTTTAGAAAGATTATTATAATTCATTAAAACAATAAAAAAATATATATTAAATTTGCTTAATATTTAATATATAAATAATTTTATATGTGTGTAATTTATATGTTTATAATTATAAAATAAATCATTATAAATAATAATGAATTATTTTATATATTAATTCAATTATAAAATATATTTGATAATAATGAATTGAATTATAATAATTTATAATTGAATTATTAATATGAATTATAATAATTTATAATTCATTTAATAATTTTATAAAATGCATAAATAAGTTAATATTTAATGTATTTGTATAAATTTGACAAATATTGTTTTCTCGGAATACATATGACGAAATATTCAATAGAAAAAAATTTTTTTTTAAGTTATATAAAAACTTATGGAATTTGTTACAGAAATAATACTCACATTTTGTTACTGTTACAATTTTTTTCAACAAAATTATTGAAAATATTGTCTCATTTCTCTGATCTTTTCTCATCATTAATTACTATAAAATATCTGATATTTTATTCTGTTTATTTTAAATTAATAATACATGGATAACTTCTCTTCAATTCAAAGTAAACATTCAGAATAATATTCTTAATTCAGTTACATTTCAATATTTATTAATTGCTACTGGAATTAAATATAAATTTTTTTCCCTCACTGTAAAAATAATTATTTTAATATCCTTATCACCAAAATACGTTATCTTTTTTTTTTGTTCTTTTCATCTAATGTGTAAGGACAAAAAGCTTTTTAAAACATATTTGATTATGATTGATTTGGTGGTTTACTAGTAATGAAATAAATAAATAAATAAATAAAATAATGGGCATGTATATTCTTTATATAAACGTTGTTGAGTAAGGAATCTGGATTTGTAATATTTAAAATCGAATATGACGCACCCCTTTTGATATATTAGCTCAGTGATTCAACATATATACTTTCCATATAGTTTGAGGTTGAACCATTGTGTTGAGGTATTAATTTTGCACATTGTTATCCTATCCTACTATCCATTTTGCACAAAGATACAAAATAACATTTACATTTGAGATAGATTTATTTTCAATTAAAAGTGATGTCTTATATGAAACTTAAGGATAACTTTATCCAGAGATTCAAACAGTTTTGAATTTAAAATTCAATCCAAATGATTTATCGAACTCTTTTTGGTAGGTTATTGTGTACTGCTTTTTATATATATATATATATGTGTGTACTTAAATTTTCTTTCAACTTAATCCGTATGGTGCTTTTAATAAGGATCTCCAAATAATCGCATTCCTTAGGCATATAAAAATGTTTTAACATTGAACCCTATGAAATATGAACAATTTAAGTCCTCAGATTGTGCACTTAATATTGCAATATACATTTATGTTTCATTTCACGCATACAGTTTTTTTTTTTTTTTTTAATTTAAACATAAAATTTACGATGGTAATTTAAGATATTTTAACCACTGATGAGGCATTAAATAAAGATAATCGTGAATAACAGAATAATTTTATTATCAGAAGTAAAATACAATCGATGTTACTTTTTCACATAGCCACTGTGGACATTCAGACATTAGTTGTATCGGTGGATGATTTTTTCAATATCCTCTTGAGATTATCTCTATTGAGTCTTGGGCGGCTTGATGCGCTCTAGCCTTTGGTACGACTGGCGTCAGGTTCAAATCCTGGCGGTGGTATGAATGTTTGTTAGTTGTTCGGAATCCACGTTAAACTGTAGGTCCCCGTCTAATTTGCCTAAAGTGAGCAAAAAATGACCGTAGAGCGACAAACCAAACCAAATCACTGCTTCTTGGAGTTCTTCTTTAGTATGGAAACGCTGTCCTCCCAGCCTTTTCAAATCTCAAAAGAAGTGAAAGTCACTCGAAGCCAGGTCTGGGCTGTGCGATGGATAATCGAACACTTCCGATTGAAATTGTACAAAAAAGCTGTTGGTTACCTTTGCAATAAGCTATCGTAGGTTGTTATGGACCAAAAACAGTTCTAGCTATAAATTTAACACATCCTCTGATGACAACTTCTCTTATCTCTTAAGAGCATTTAAATAAATTGAAATAAAGCATCAAGCACAAAGCATCAAGCACTGTTGGTATCAGTGAGCATTAATCTCAAAGCACCTAGTTAAGTCAAGTCAAGTCTGATGAATTGTCGCTGCGCTATTCTGTTCTGCCTGTAGGAAACGAATAACATTATGCTAATAGCCCTTGGCGACATAATCAATCTTGGCAGCCATGTTAACAACTCTGTAGCTCAACCTCAAATGACGTTTAAGACTTGACAGTGACAGATATGATGATGATAAAACTGCGCAGTACACCAGTACGCAGATCTGCCTTGTATAGCCAACACCTCCTAGATACTTGAAGATGTTGATATAGGCTTGGTTGGTTACTTAGTTGCCCAATGGGACATTGAAAAATAAAACCAGCCCTTGTATTAATTTTCAATACTTTTATTATTATTTTTTATTTATCTTTTAATTTTAAATATTTATTTGGAGCAATAATTATCTTTCTTTCAAGGTCTACTAACTATATTTATTTTGTCTCCATTTTAATGTACTATTTCATCTTTAAAAAATGTCAAATTCAATGTATCTTAATTTGTTCATTTAAAAAAATAGTTCACTTAATTAAGTGTTAGAAGTGATTAATGCTTTTTAGATTTTTTTAAAATTTTATTTTACAACTATTAGAAATTTAAATACGTTTAAAAATGATATCAAGAAAGAAATATTCAGTACACAGCGTTCGTTAAGAAATACATAGCATTGTAAAAATGATATATATATAGTTAAATACATGAAATAAAAATATATAAGGGGAAAAAAACAAGTATTTTACAACTATTAGAAATATTGTACAGGTTTTAAAATTATCTTAATTAATTTGTTAAACCAAACAAAGGTAATTTAATTTTATACATGAATAATATAAAAAATTAAAATAATATCGCTATAATAATAATAATATTACGAAAATAATTAGATATATATTAAATAATATTTAAAAATGTTTATAAATAATATAAATATTAATAAAAATATTTACTGAGGGACTCTCAATTAACTAAATGATTGAATTGAAAAAAAAAGAAAAAAACTAATAAGTGAGATTCCATTATCTACATAAATTAATTTTTTTTCCTTTTCATAAACTTATTTCGTTTTAAAATAAGTATATATTTTTGAATCCAAAATTTATTCAAATAAAATTAATTATTATTAAAAACATGAAATAAAAGTATATATTTTTTTAAATTTATAAAAGCATTTAAAATTTTTAATTAATTAAAGGCAATAAAATAATTAAAAACATTTTCTTTTTTTTACTATTCATCAATTTAACTTATTTGTTTTATGCGGGATGAAATCAAATGTAAATATTTTTACACCATATTTTATTTGATTATAATTTTTTTTTTTTTTTTTTTTTTTGCAATTTAACACTTTTTATGCTTTGTTAAATAGTTTATTTTGTTTAGCTCCGTTTTTATTTTTCAAAAAATCATTCATTAAGGGATTATTTACTTAACTTGATTATCATTGTAGCTAATTCAAATTTTCTGGAATCAGTGGAATATTTTTTGATTGAATCTCTTAGTAGTAAATTATTTTAGTTCTGCATGAATTGAATTTGGACACGATTGGAATCACCAAGCTGTTAATCACTGTTGCGTATGCAAATTCGAAATGAACAAACACTAACTTCAAGAAATTATTTGAAGAATGCTTTATATATATATATTTTTTTGCCAGCCCAACATTTTTTTCTCGCAATTTTTAGGAAAACAGTTTAATCTTTAGTGTTATTTGAAGTGTCCCAACATTTACTAACCGCAAAATATTCAAATATTTGAACTCCACTCGTTTTCCAAATCTAATGAACCTGAAAACAAACTTCAATAGAAATAACTCAGACATAAATCAAGGGAAAAAAAAAATAAAAAATAAAACTCCTTTTATTGAGTTATATACGATTCAAAAAGAAAATGACATAAAAAAAAAAGATTCTTTTTGATCTGAATAAAAATTGCTTAGTTCTACATCTTTTCTAAGAAAAGTTCCATGTTTACTTACTTTACCTGAAATCTATTTGGAACAATTTATATTTCATCCAGAAAAGTAACATAAAAGAAAAGAACGGAAAGAAGGAATAAGGGGGAAGAAATGTGCTAAAAATAAATAAAAATTATAAAAAGAAAAAAAAAAAAAAAAAAAAAACTTGGGGAACAAGAAACTTTGCGAAAACTTTTCGTTTAATATTTGCTGTCGTAATGACTTTGACAGATACCATTAAGGCTGGAAAAGAATTACACTTTTCCCAGTTTTTTGAGGCTGTTAATTTTTTTTTTTTTTTCTTTCTCAGAGTTGCCTCTCTCTCTCTAGATTTTTTTCTTTTCTTTTTCTCACTTCTTTTTTTTTTTCACCTTAAAAAATTCTTCTGTCTAATTACCATAAGCAAGTTACTTTTAGTCTTCCCATGAAGCATCCGGTAACGGGAAAAAAAAAAAAAAAAAAATGATTCTTAAAAAATACATTTTCCAAGGCGCTAAAATAATGGCCATAAAAAAACTTTGTAAGAACTTTCCTTAATATCAAGACCGAGAAGTAATTTTTCTTTTTACTTATTATTTTTTTCGTCTTCTTTTTTTTTTTTTTTTACCCTTTCTCGTCTTCCAGCTATGCCACACTTCAACGAATAAGCTTCGTAATCTGGCAACGACGTTTAATAACACGCGACGGAGGCGACATCTGATGGAGAGTGTTCATTACTGCCAGAGTCTGTAATTACTTTAAAGAAAACGCGTGGAAGACACAAGATTGTCATCTAAAAGCAAAAATTAATAATTTGAAGGCAAGGCCTGTGCGGAATATCACGCTCTTTTAGATAAGTCTCCCGGCCTTATTATGTTGGGAGAAAATAAACACCTGTTATTCGTAATTTTTTCCCTCCACCATTTTTACGAGAATTACACCTCATATGTGTTTATTACGTTTTCAACTTGGCGCGTTTCTGGAATTAAACGCGCCAATTGTGAAAAAAAAAAAATTTCCCCCAAAGTTTTCCTTTTATTATTAATATTTTTTTGTTATTGTTATATTTTCCCTCTTTGCTTTCTCGGAATGGCTCTGAATTAAACTCAGGCAGCTACACAAATGAAAAATTCCCTGATATAGTGTGCTCTTAATAAACCTTTAGTAGAATTAGAAGCGGGGAGGATATTTTCGTCGCGTTCATGCAAATTAAGAAGGGGAATTTTTCAAAACATAAAAACAAAGTTCTTAATTAATTCTTCATTTTTGAGGCGATAAAATGAATAATATTTAATTTTTAAAAAGAAGGGATATTTTTAAAGTAAAACTTGAGTTGCATGTGTCTGTTATATTTCCAAATTGTAGAAGAGATCTTTTTGGAAAATCAGTTTAGTTTTCCAAGCAACAATCTTTTTCTGTGATTAACCAAATTTAATTATGCAGTATATTTTTATATAAAATAAAGTGATTTTAATCTTCCTTTTAAAATGTCTGAAATTTTATGTTTTTTTTTTTACTTTTAAAAGAGGTCCAACGATTATTAAACAAGAGACAAAACATTTGACACCTTTCTTACAAAGTAAACACTTGATATTGATAATACTGCTTAAAATCTTACTAAATCAATTACTCATTCTGATATGTTTGTTTGAAAGTAAATAATTATTAATAATAGTAACTATCTGTCGTCGCATATTAAAAATTTAATCACTAACCGTAATAAATCTCATAAAATTGACAAATATTTCGGGACCATATAGCGAATTTTATATAATTATTCTCATTCTATTTTAAGAAAAGTTATTATTCGGTATAAACATTTTAAGTTATTGCATTTTCAAACACTAACTGTGAGGATGACTCCTTCTCATCTTTGCCCAAGTCATTCAAAAGAAAAAGATGTCACATTGGAACTCTAGCTTCTAACTATTCTTTTCAACTACAGATAAACAAAAAGCTGAACTTTTAACAAACTGCCTTCGGAAACAGTTTCTTGAGAATAACATTAATAATCCTATCGTGTGCAAAAAAATGTTGAAGACTATTTCTAAGTTTATATCTACAAAGCACACCTCTGAAATTTCCCACACTAAAGCCTCCTTCATTATTAATTGTATTTTTTTAAAAATTGACAAAACTGGCATCGATATCAAAACTAATAAAACGTTGAAAATTCTTCCCTTCAAAATTATTCTACAAATCTGCAAGTTAGATGTATACTATATTTCTTACTATCCAAAGTCCTGAAGATAGTTAGGACTCTACCCATTATCAAACCAGCCCAAGATCACTTCTTCTAATAGCTACGGACCTATTTCGTTTCTTTCCTCTATTAGTAAATTAATCGAAAAAGTCATATCGGGCTTCCTTAAAAGTTAATCACATTGTAATAACTTTTTTAATTCCACAGTAACTGTGTTTCACTGAAAAACTTTCAACAACGCATCAACTTTATAATCTCAATGAAATTAATTTTGAAAGATTTTCTTTAAAACTGGGAACGGCTGCTGTTTTTCTTGATGTAACTAAAAAATTTGATAGAGTCTGGATAAACGGTTTGATCTTTAAGCTAATTACTTACAGTTTTTCTCCTTTTCTGATCGAAGTTATTTCCAATTATCTTTCGGACAAACATTTGTTATCGATTTGTTGGAAAAACCGACTCTTCCATTCGTGATATTCATTCCCATGTTCTCCAGTGTTTTATCCTCGGTCTATTTTTATATAATATTTTCATAAACGATATTCTACATAATATTAAACTGCTTTTATGCGGACGAAACAGCAATTTTAATCCAGGATATGGAAAACCCACATTCAGAAAAAAAAAAACTACATCTTCAAAATTACATTCTTGAACTTGGAAAAGGGCTAATTGAATGTTAAATTAAACTTAATGTTGATAAGACTGAAGAAATACTTTTCACTCGCAAAAAAAAAATTTAATATTTAAGTGTCACCCTTGACAGTAAATCAAATTATAGTACGAATATTCATAAGCTGAACTTAATTACTTAAATTTAACATACACATTAGAATTCTTTATCTGCTCATCTGCAGAAACTCTATCATGTCACTTGAAAATAAAAGATTAATTTATCTCTCCTATCTGCGTCTAATTATAACGTATCCAAGCCCAGTCTGGGGTTCTACTGGCCACTTAAATAAACAATCCTTAAAAGCATAGAACATAAGAATCTTAAAATAATAATTAACTCTCCGTGGTACTTGCTGATAACAGACATGCACTCTCTCTCTCTCTCCCTAATTTTTAGACAATTTGTTTACAAAATCTCTAGTAACTTTTATAATTCTCTTAATAATGTTAATAATGCTTTAAGGAGTCTCCAAATTTATGACTGTGACTTTTCACTTCGAGAAAGAAAAAAAAAATGTCTTGCACAGTTCTTAACATCTTTAAAATGTTTTCTGGTATGCTCGTTTATGAGGGACCATTCACATTTCTCACTTGAGATATGGATATACAATTCAATACTTACCTCTTATTTCTTAGTTGTCTAAATATTTATCCTTTCTATTTTTATTCAATTCCTTCTATTAGCTCACACTCTCCCTATATATATATATATCTTGTTCAAATTTTCAATCGTTCATAAAATGCTTTTTAATCATCCACTCAAGTTCAAATACATTTTGTTTGAACTTGTAGTGGATGACGCTTTGATGTTAATACAGTTTTTCAAATATTAATTCAGTAATTAAATTTAATTAATTTTATTTTAATTTTTTTTACATTTAAGTTGCATGTATATACCAATAGATGGCGCCAGATAAACTTTAAAAAAAATGAATGAAAATTATTTATAAAGGACTTTCTGCAATAAAGTGAAAAAAAGTAGGAATTGACTTTAAATTTTTTTTTTTATTATTACTTGTTTTTGTAATTAAAAAAAAGGGCTTTTATTAAAAATACACTTTTTATTATTTCCTTTTTTTCTTTAAAAACTCAAAAAAGCTACAAACTAATGCAACATATTTAAATCAAAAGAGATGGAGCTAGAGGTCGTCTCTCGACCAGGGATCTTCATGCAATTTACAATAATAAAAAATAAATTTATACATAAATCACAACTATCTCACATTTATACATGTGTAGGAAATTAATAAGAATTAATACACAATCCAGTCACATTAATGTGACCACCTGTCAAAAGACAGAATATACACTCTTTCTATATTCTGGCTTTAAGGAGTGTGGAATGTGGTATTAAGTAGTGTTTAAGTGGTATTAAGTGGAATTCTTTATATACATTCCACTGCAATGTGTTGCCGCCTGCCTTTTGTGATGGGTTATTTCACGTTGACGTCGAAAGTAGGTGGTGGTCACTTAATGTGACTGAACTGTGTATTATGCATAAATAAAAGAAATGCATAATTAAAAATCCAAAAAATCCATTGTTTTCTAAAACCCCAATCAATTTAAAAATATCGAAATAATAGTCACTGATTTACTGGTTATCAAAAAGTTTTTGCCTACCATGTCCATTATTACGGACGATATTTTTGAAGCTGCTGCTCTATTGAATCTCGATAGTAACAAATTGGGGGTTACAGCAATGCAAATATATAATGCTAGAAAAGAAATTTTTATAATGTAATAGATGAAGGTTTTAATCATTAGTCAAAGGAATTTATGTTTAATGTTTATATGTTTATAATAATTGTTAAAAATTGCAAAATGCGTCTCGCGTATACTTTGCTCTACTTCTTACTAATTGCCATTTTCTTTATATGACAATCAAATAGCTATGTATTTTTAAAAAACTCCATATTTGCAGAATATTTAGAATTGCATTAATTTTCATAATTATTCAATCTTTTCTCGCGTTGTTATATATTTTTAATGTAATATAATTCTGCTTAAAATTTTACATTTTGTATTAATTTTTTTAAAAAGTTCTTATAAGGATTATTTTTTTTAACACAATTCAAAATGGTATTCATTTAAGAACAAATATAATTGTTATTTTTTAAGAATAAGAATGAAATGTTAAAAGAAACAAAGTATAAAAAACAATATTCAAAATACGCCAAGACGGGAGAAAAAAAAAACTGTGTTACAAAAACGTCTTTTGGAATTTTGTTTTCTGCAGTTGCTTTTGTTGTTAATAGAATTAATGCTGTGTTTTTGTCTTCCACTGGTTTTTACTAAAAACAATGCAATATTAATTATGTAATTAAACAATGTAAGTTTAAATAAAAACAATCTATTCATTTGCATCTCATAGATTGTGGAAATAAAAAGTTAATTAGAGTTTTATTCTCACAAGATGTTATATGGCTTTAACTTTAGATGCATGTATTATAATTTATGACTATATTTTTAGCTATTTATTCTGACAATTAAAATCCTAAAAATTAATTATTTTTATTTTTGAAAAATTCTGTATTGCTGTTATGTTCATGATTAATACTATAAAAATATTTTCTATTCAATAATATGCTTTTGTTAATATTTCCATTTATTTTATTAATATTTTGTAATTCAAGAGATGATTTAAAATTAATTGCCCTCAAATGCCACTTTTATTTTATTAAAAGGAGCATTTTTAATAATGAAATAGTTCTGAATATGAATGAAATATTTTAAAACGACAACATTAAAAATAAACAATTTATAAGACATTTGTAAGGTTACTATATACTTTATTTTATACTTTTTACATAGGTTATATTAGGTTTGATTTATTTCTCTGATGAATACTTCTTCATTTGTGGCATTATGTTTTATATCAAATTGAAAGCGTACATTGATTTACTAAGCATACTATTAAATTACTACTTAATAAATTTATTTGATTTTGAATATTATTTTTTATTTAGGAAAACCACATACCATACATATTGCAAGAAACTATTTTCTGTTAAATCATCGTTCATTGTCATTCTTAATAATTCATTTATTATTTCCTTTTTTTTTTTTTTTCTGTTTCGTTTCTTGTAGGTTTTCACTTCCTACAATAATTTTTTCTCTTCCTATTAATTATTCTTTATATTAAATATAATAAATTTTATTAAATAAAATCTTTCTGCTATTTTTTTCCCCCTGACATACTTCATGAGGATTATATTTAATTAAAAAAGCTTTATATCAAATCCAAAATGTAAATGGGATTTAATAAACTTGCTCTTATTTTACGGCTTAATAAATGTGTTTATTTATCTAGAACATTGCTCTTTATTTAAGGAAACAGCATATTACATGGAATATTTTTCATAATTTTTACCATTTTTCCATTATTGATATGTGTTAGTTAATCTATTATTTTCCCTTTGTTTGCTTTTGAGTTTTTAATTCCATTTCGTGGAGAATACATTTTCTTCACTATTAATTTTGTTTACTTCTAGATTGAGTTTTTTTTTTATTCCTATTAATTTTCTTTTTATCATACTTCAATTTTATACTTTTTGCCAAAAATGTTATTGCAATTTGCAAGGATGTAAATTAAAAAAGCAAAGTAGTAATATATACGAATATATCTAATGAACCCTCTTAATCCTGCAAGTTCGACATGGTCGAAAATAATAAAAATGTTAAAAATAATAATAAAAATGACAATAATAAAAAGGTTAATAATAATGAAAATGCTAATAACCGAAAATAAAAGACGGTTCTATCAATTTTTAATAACTTTTTACTGTACGAGAGATCATGACAACATCAGTGTTGCCCATCATGGCGTCACTTTAAAATTATTAATACGTTATTTCGTATATCGGTATATCTTTCATTATTTCATATATCCATATATCTTTCATTATTTCGTATATCCATATATCTTTCATTATTTCGTATATCCACATATCTTTCATTATTCCGTGTATATCCACATATCTTTCATTATTTCGTATATCCACATATCTTTCATTATTTCGTATATCCATGTATATTTCATTAACCCAAAATGAAAGAAAATTCTATCAATTTTTTAATAACGTTTTAGAGTACGAGAGATCAGTGACAATATCAATGTTGCCTCTCATGACGTCACTTTAAATTATTACTACGTTATTTTGTATATCCATATATCCTCATTATTTCGTATATCCATATATCTTTCATTATTCCATATATCTTTCACTATTTCGAATATTCATATGTCTTTCATAATTTCATATATCCATACTACTGCGTCCAAAAAGTAAGACAAATTTTCAATTTAAAATCCCCGGGGCTTATGGAATATATTGTTTTTTTTTTTTTGTATGTTTTTCTTTTTTAGGTTGCTGGCACTGTTCTTGACATCTGTGTGAAATTTGACATAAAATATTCATTAGTGTTTGAGTTACACTTGGTTTTGAGACGCTAAATGTGTGACTAATGAAAAGTCTTTCACAAAACAAAATTAACAAAAATAATTATTAACAATTAACAAAAATAAAAGACAATTCTATCCATTTTTAATAACGTTTTAAGAGTACGAGAGATCCATGACAACATCATTGCTGTCCATCATGACGTCACTTTAAAATTAGTTCCAGATTATTGTCCACCCGCGAAGCATTCAGTCGTCTTAACTCTGTTAAAAATCCCCCCGAAGTCAGTCCCGCCCGATAAAACTGAATTGGAGGCTACTTTGGACAAGGCAGCGGGACTTAATCCTCCTGCATAATGAAGTTATGCCTTTCCTCCCCCTAATCTGATGACGCCGGATTGGTGTGAAATAGGCTTAGCCATTGATAAGATAGTACATTGAATCTGGAGGATGAGGAAATGGTTTGGAGAGGAATAACGGAGGGAGAAAGGCTTTATAGAGATGATCGCCGAAAATTGGGTTTCTATAAAAGGAGCTTTTAGCTTAGTGGCTCATACAGAGGATTCGGATATAACAACTCTGACATTAAAAAAATATATATCTTAGAATGTCTTGGAAAAATTCGTAAAGTAGTTTCTTTCATCATGTCGTATGCCAACATATCTTCCATTATTTCGTATATCCATATATTTTTCATTATTTCCTCTATCTTTTATTATTATATACATTATATTTTTCATTATTTCGTATATCCATAAATCTTTCAATATTTCGTATGTCCAGATATTTTCATTAATTCATTTTCATTATTTCGTATATCCACATATCTTTCATTATTTCGTATATCCATATATCTTTCATTTCGTATATCCATATATTTTTCATTATTTCATTTTATCTTTCATTATTTCGTATATCATATCTTTAATTATTTCGTATACCAATATATCTTTATATTTCGTATATCATTTATTTTCATTATTTCGCATATCCATATATCTTTCATTATTTCACATATCCATATACCTTTCATTATTTCGTACATTCATATGTCTTTCATTATTTCACGTATCATTTATTTTTATTATCCGAATATCTATGCATCTGATTTTTTTGAGGCAGCTCTCAGAAATGTTATTCTAAAGAAATGAACCGCAATTCTTAAAAAAACATTCTATGAGATTAATTAAAATTGTCAAAAAAAAAATTCTTGTAAGAATGTTATTTTGTTCTTAATATAAATTGATCCATTTTTTCAATTCCTTCTATTAACTTACACTCTCCCCTATATATATCTTCTTCAAATTTTCAACCGTTAATAAAATACTTTTATTCCTCCACTCAAGTTCAAATACATTTTTTTTGAACTTGTAGTGGATGACACTTGATGTTAATACAGTTTTTCCAAATATTAATTCAGTAACTAAATTTAATTAATTAATTATATTTTTTTTATTTAAGTTGCATACATCTACCAATAGATGGCGCCAGATAAAGTTAAAAAAATGAATGAAAATTATTTATAAAGGACTTTCTGCAATATAGTGAAAAAAAAAAAAAAAGTAGGAATTGACTTTAAAAATTTTTTTTATATATTACTTAGTTTAACTCATTTGTTAGTTGAAAAATTCATTCTAAACTCATTTGCTGGAATGCATTTATTCTAAAATCATTAGATTGCTTCATTATTCTAAGCTTTCATAATAATGTAGAAAATTATAGAACTTTTAGAATAATGAAGCAAATGAATTTATAATTATGAAAGTTAATGAATTTTCATTTTAGAATAATGAAATATTATTCTGTTTTTAATTACCTGAAAAGTGTTTCTTCAGGAATGAGAGGTGCTTTTCAATATAAATTGCTTCATTTTCTGTATGCGTATCATAATTTTAGCTCTTAACAATTTTTATTTTCAGATTCTTTAAATACACGAAGGCCAATATCTTTCCGTGAATATAATGTATGCATGCATGCATGTATATATATATGTAAACTATGCGTCTATGTATGAGTCTAAATTTATACTTAAATGTAGTTTGTTATTATTAACGTCTTTAACAATGTCATCAACTAATTTATTTATAAATTATTACTGATTACAGGATGTCTACATTTGCTGGGAAAGTATAACACTTTTTATTACAAAATTTGATATTGTATGTAAATAAACAGAAGATATTTTTAATACAATTATTACTTTTTCAAATATAACATATTTTTAATTTTTAATTTTTAATTTATAATGAGAAAATTAAGAAATGGAGTAGTATTACACAAAAGAATTTGAATTTCTTATCTCTTTCCCCATTAAGAGTCAGAAAGTGAGAATTGTTCTAGCTATTATATTATTGAATGATAGTAATGAGAAACAATGTTTAGAGTTTATCAAGAATTACCTTTATTTTTTTAAATAAATTTAAATATAAATAACTACATAACCAAATTTATGTTACTCTAATATAATAATTTTGATGCTTTCAAATTTAGTAAGAAAGCGACCCTTAACTTTGTGATTAGGTCATACTGCACAAATATTTTTAAAATATTTTATAGGAAAGCATCATTGGCGCTTGCTATAATGCACCCAAAATTATGCTACTACATTCTTAGGCCAAGAGTTACAATCAGGAGATTGATACTCTCTCTCTCTTCACCTTGAGCCCAATTAAAGGACATTCTGTTTTATAGATGTAACATGCCTCTCCCTGGAATAGATGCTGAATATTTCCAAAATAACATGTGTGTTTGACATTATGGTTGTAGAAGAAGCCGAACCATGAATTTCTGTTTAATCCAAATCAAACAGTGATTTAAATTCACAAATATTTTTTTAAATACTCGAATAAATTTCAAGTGTGTCTATCAGGTAACTGGTATAGTTATGGCATTTTTTTTCAAGTAATATTTCAAGATGCAGCCTTAGCATAACAGAACAGGCTATATTCATTGACTTAAGCACTATACATGTAACAATCTACTTGCAGCATGATGTACTGATATTCTTTTTTTGTGAAAAATTTTAATTTTCAATCTCTTATGTACCCATTCGTTAAATCTTTCAAACCTTGGAATTTACTATTTGCCTTGCAATTCACTATTTCTAGAAATAAGAGAGAGAAACTGATGTTCTAGACTGACTAAATGCAAAGAATACAATAACTAAGAAGTATTTTTTAAAACATATGTGAAACCATTAGTTTTTAAATAGACCTATAGAAAGGTTCTTTTCGCTACCTTCAATGTTGCATATTTAATATAACAAGAAATAATAAATAATGGGTAATTCATATTTTTGCACAATTCGTTCATCAAGCTAAATGGATGAGTTTCGATTCTCTATTATGTTCATGTGTTAAATTCGCTGCATTAAAAAAATAAATTCGATGGCGATTGCGAACAATTATGTGGATGTATCGCATCCGATAGTTGGAAATATTTGATAAAAACTCTGTTTTTATTCCATACGATACACAAACACTGGGATTCTTTTTTTTCCTAGTAGGCAGTATCACTTCTCTACCTGACAGATAGTTTCATACTCTTTGGAACACAGGCCCTGAAAAAAAAGAGAAAAACATTTAGTTTTTTGTTTAATGCAAATAAAATCAAATACGCTATTTAACTTTAGCAAATATTATTATTATGTATAAATATGCTGTATATTATTTAAAACTTATTGATCTCCTTGAACACTACGGGTAAAAAAAAAAAAAAAAAAAACTTACTAACCTTGGGTTCCAGGTGTTAAATATTATTCAATTCAGTACTTTCGATTTTCCGGATGAAACTCAATCGTTCTTCTAAAGTTTCCATTTTTTTTTTTTTTTCTTTTCATAATCAAACAATTGTTCTATCGCTCAAAATAAGTTGAGAATTTCACCAGCTGAAATATAACGATTCAGGATTACAGTTGTAACTACTTCCCCATCCAAGTTACAACTACAAACGCCTTACCGCATGACTATCTGCATTAACTGAGGGGAACAAGACCACTCAACCTTCTGGAGAGGTTGCAAGGCTTTTTCCAAACTTATACCAAAGAAAGAACAGTTCATCCCGCCCTAAAGAGCAAGAAATTATTTCACAAATAACCAAATCAAATCGTATACTTCACTTATTCAACTTTTCATGAAGGTTCTTACATCAGTACCAGACAAATCCTTCCTCAAACTCAACATCGACAGAAATTTTACTGTTGCTGAATTTTGAAATTGCTAACGCTTTTGCACCTCTGTGTAAATGAATTTCAAGTCATGATTCTCAGCATTTTCCTATTTCTAATTTCCATTTTATGAAGTTCCTTATTAATCCTCCCTAGATAGAACCCCGGGGGATGGGGGGCAGTGCTCTCCAAGAAAATTTGCTTCGACTTTGTTTGCCTTGAGAAACTTCCATTTCAAAAATTTTTAAACACTAGTTTGCTACGGGATTTTAAAATTTATAAAATTATGTGTTTCTAAGATTAATGACTTCGGCAATATGAAGCCACATGCCCCGTGTTTCATTTTGAATTGTCTGGCTTTCTGAATAGAAACATATATTGTTTCAATTTATTCAAATTATTATTAAGGATGAATTAAGTTTATAAAAGTAAATTTAGGCACCATTTAACACTGTATAATCAATTTTTGTTGATGAAATAAGTGATAAATTATGTTCAAATATGATAAATTTATGTTCACATATGATAAATTCATGCTCACACATAATATATGTTCGCATAACAATATACTCACACATAATATTACATGATAAATTTAATACTTGATGCAATTTTTGGATAAATTGAATTTTGTAATGGATTTCAGATTTTGAATTTATTTTAAATATCCGATTTCACCTATAACAAGTTTTTGTTGCATGAAGCAAAGGGAAGCTGTTCTTGCAAAGGGAAACCAATGTTGTGAGTAGACTCGAGCGCCGAGAGCGAGTGAAACCGATAGCATTCCGCACCCAGCCGCAGGATTCTAATTACAGCCTTTCCCCTTTGATAAGGTTAGCAACTAATCCCTGCGAGCAGATCCGGTAACAGATATCGCTCCGATAATAGAGCGGGAAGGGGGAGGCATTCAATACATCGGGATGCGCTTTGTTTCCGCGAATGAAAGCTGCTGCTCCTCTTTCAATCCTCCAATCAATTCAATGGCCGTGCTGTCGCGATACGCTGCCAGGGAAAAGTTATTAATCCCAGTTTTATTCATTGACCAAAAACACCGCGTGGGTACTATTTGGACAGAAATCCCCATTCTGGAATTGTATTGTGGAATTGATTTGCATGAGTTGTCGAAGAATTTTGACCAAAAACACTGCCGAGTACAATTTGGACAGAAATATCCATTTTTAAATTGTATTGTAGTAAATGAAGTTTCATTTGCACGTAACTAAGTTGTCGAAGAGTTTTGACCCAAAACATAGCCGCATACTATTTTGACAGAAATCCCATTCTGAAATACTGTATATTGTAAATTGTGTGGAAATGAAATCTCACTTGCATGCAGTTAAAGTTGTCAAACAATTTTGACCAAAAACATTGTCGAGTACTGGTCAGAAATCATTCTGAAATTGTATCGTGGAATTGATTTGAATACTGTTAAAGTTGTTGAAGAACTTTGACTAAAAACACTCATTGGTACCATTCGGACAGAAATTGCATTGTGGAAATGAAATTTCATTTCCATGTAGTTAAGGTTATCGAAGAATTTTGTCCAAAAACATTGCGTGGGTACTATTTGGACAGAAATCCCCACTCTGAAATTGTATTGTGGATATGTAGTTTCATTTGTATGCAGTTGAAGTTGTCGAAGAATTTTGTCCAAAAACACTGCGTGGTACTATTTGGACAGAAATCTCCATTCTGAAATTGTATTGGGAAATTGCTTTGCATGCTCTTAAAGTTGTTGAAGAATTTTGACCAGCAAAACACTGCCGAGTACTATTTGGACATGAAATCCCATTCTGAAATTGTATTGTGAAATTGAAGCTTCATTTGCATGCAGTTAAAGTTATCGAAGAATTTTGACCTAAAACACTGCCAATTACTATTTGGATAAAAAGTCCCATTCTGAAATTATATGGTGCAATTGAAGTTTCATTTGCATGCAGTTAAAGTTGTCGAAGAATTTTCATCTAAAACACTGCCTGGTACTGACAGAAATCCCCATTCTGAAATTGTATTGTGGAATTGATTTGCATGCAATTAAAGTTGTCGAAGAATTTTGACCAAAAACACCGGGTTGTTTGGACAGAAATCCCCATTCTGAAATTGTATTGTGGAATTAATTTGTAGGCAGTAAAAAATTGTTTTTACCAAAAACATTTCCGAGTACTATTTGGACAGAAATTCCATTCTGAAATTGTATTGTGGAATTGTAGTTTCATTTGAATGCAACTAATGGGTCGAAGGATTTTAACCAAAACATCTGCCTGGTACTATTTGGATAGAAATCCCCATTCTGAAATTGCATTGTAGAGTTGAAGTTTCCTTTGCATGCAGTTAGAGTTGTCGGAAGAGTTTTATACATCGAAATAAAACCTTTTAAATTTGTCATTTCTGCAGAAAATATCCTTAACTCAAAAGTTTCTACAAAAAAACAAAACTGTACATTTTATTAATCACACATGCGTCTTTAATTCAATATGTATTGTGTTAGAAGTTTCATTAATTATTATTTCAGAAGTTAATAATCCCATACATGCGAATATTTTTTTTGCTGCCACATGTAAAAACCCATAGATAATAGTATTGTAGATATAACAAATATATTTTTATCATGTCAATGTCCTTTTTAGACAATAGTAAAAAATGTATGATATTTTTCTTTGTTAGAGTCAAGATGTGTTTCAGATTGTAATATTTCAAGAACCACAACAAAGTCTTAATACTCACTTTGCATGGCAAAATATCTCAAACAGTTTCTGAATATTAGTATTTCACTTAAGATTGTATACCAATTACCTCGCACAAGATGGATAGATTACGTAGAGGCAGATCTCAAGACATTAAAAATCAATCATTGGCAGACTGTGGCATCTGAACGGTTGATCTGATGAGAAAGCCTTAGCTTGTAACAGGTTGTAGTTCAAGTAAAGAAGAAGTGTATACCAATTAATAGTTCTTAAGATGTTGATAGGTACATGTATATATTTATATTTCTTTTTTGACTTAAAGATGTTTTTAAACATTGTATTGGACATATATTATAAGAAGTTTGTTTTATTAGTGACAGTTTTCGATATGCATTATTTTCATGAATATTTTCATACATGCTACAATATTTTTCTCTGGTTTAAAAGTGATTTTTTTTTCTTTCTAATGCAGCTGGAAAACACAGAAACCTTGGTGTTGGATGCCTTAAGGCAAGTGCTGCGCAGATGTTTCACTTTGCATTACCGAGGGGGCGCGTGTAACTTGAAGATAAGCCACGGAGTAACAATGCCCCGCAACGCTACAATAGACCGGGACCTACTTTTTAAAGTGGATTTCGAACCACTACAAACGACCATGGTTTAAAAACCCGAAAACTGATGTTATTTCAGGCCCCGTTTAAAAGTGATGTTATTTTGCTTATTTTATTTATCAGATCCTTTTAAATTATCAGATTATTTTGTCAATATTTTTATTGCAGAGTATTTAAAGAAAGAAAAAAATATAGTGATGAAAACTGAAAGAATTGAAGGCTGAAATTTATTTCAGGACAGTAATAGTACCTTTAAAGTATTTGCATCTTTTTTTTTTTTATTTTATCACAGATTATAATATTATGAATAGAGATTGTGTTGTCTTTCAAAACTTAAAAATACATCAATAAATGAATATGCTTAATAGTTTTCTGATAATATTTTGTTATTAAAAAGTTTTAAATTATTTTCAATTTATTACCCACATTTTTGGGCCGGCTATTCAAAAGTTTTATAAACAATATACTTTTAATGTATCATTATAAGTAATCATTATTTCCTTCAAGTAATCATTATTTTTATTATTACAGAGTTTTTGAAGGGAGAAGAAAACATGGTGGGGAAAACTGAAATAATTGAAGTCTGACATTTATTTCAGGGAAATAACGGTACTTTTAAAGTATTTATATCCTTTTTTTTTTTTATCACATAATATTAAATGAATAGATTATATTGTCTGCCTAAACTTTAAAAATAAATCATAAATGATATGATTAGTAATTTTCTGAGTGAATATTTTGTTATTAAAAAGTTTTCAATTATTTTCAATTTATTATCAACATTTTTATACCGGTTATTGAAAAGTCTTATATTTTTTGAAAAAATTTTGAACGAATTTATGCTGTGAGATTTTGTTTTAAATCTTATTTTTTCCAAAAAGAAACAAAATAATATCTATATGTATGGAAACGATGATCTCTAACACTGTCATGTCTCCTGATCAAGAAAATTGTCTTTTATTATTATTATTATTTTTTTTATTTTAAAAGAAACTTTCATGAAGAAAAATAGAGAGAGAGGGGTGCTCGTATGACTTCTGAAACAAGACGACAAACTAATAATGACCTGAGAGGAAAGGAAACACATACTTTCAGGATTGTCTACACTCCCTGGAGATTACGCTCTCGAGAATCATGTCCTCTGAGCTAGAACCGACGGCAAATTCTTTTGCAAGATGAGATTCGCACCTCACTGAACTTGATGACCTGGTCAAGGAGGAACTATTCCGTTCACTCTTTTATTTATTTATTTATTATTTTTTTTGTCATATGTCGATATACATTGGAGTAATACTTAAATTTTTTTGTTTTGTCATATAGTAAAAAAAAAAAAAAATAATACCCTGTAACTCATTGTATGATTTTATGAGACATTTTAATTTTTCATTGATTTTATAGCATCAAAATTTTTAAAAATGATCACTTATAATTTTAGATTCTTCTTTTTTTTTAATACGCGAGAATTCGGTTTGTCGCACCGCGGTCATTTTTGCACACATTGGACTAATTAGACCGGGACCTACATTTTAACGGAGATTCCGAACCAGTAACAAACATCCATGTCACAGCCAAGATTCTAACCTGAAGCCTGTGGTACCAAAGGCCAGAGCGCTAGCCAATTGACCATCAGGCTACCTTCACTAAGAAGAAGCCTGATGGCTTGTTGGCTAGCTCTTTGGCACCACAAACTTCAGCTTCGAATCTTAGCGGTAGCATGTATGTTTGTTAGTGGTTCGAATCCACGATGTAGGTCCCTGTCTAATTAGTCTAAAGTGTGCAAAAACAATGACCGTAGAGCTACAGAATGTTAATTTTTTCCAATTATCGAATTAGATCAGTAAGATCATGGGACGATCAGTAGTACCTGCTCCATTAGGTTGCACTACGCGAGAAGACTAATTAGGTAAAAGGAAAATAATTTATAATTTTGTATTTATACTTTTATCAATTTTGTAAAAATTCTTTAAATCATTAAAACATTTTTTTTTTTTTTTTTTTTTTACCATTTTCAAAACGGATTTTCTACAGATTGGTTTTGGTTGTAAAACAAAATGTAATTCTTCTTTAAGCCGCACCCTGGGTCATATCTCATTGCTTCAATTTGAATGAAAATTTTTTTCTTTTTTATTTATTTATTTATTATTAGTATTATTTTTAACTACATTGATTTATTATTTATTTACATTTATATACTACATTTACTTATTATAATTTATTTACATTTATTTGTTAGTAGTAAAATTTTTTTAACGTACATACTTCAGAGATAATAATCGTCTGTTTCCATGCTTTACAAGTTTGATGCCCGACTCGTGGTTCAGTAGTAACGTGCTCCGCTGATGAGAATTAGGGCTGAAGTTCAATCAACCGCTGGCGGCTGTTTGACGAGACATTGTTTCAAAAACGAGGAGATTCTATGGCTTTTGCGATGTCCAGCATCTTGCCTCGTTAGTTGGATTACCTGATGAGAGTTTACAGGGTTTTTTCCTATGCGAAACGCAAATGGGGGTAGTTCCCCCAAAGAGACCTCCCGGAAAACACTGCTCTTCTTCAGCGACTCGGAGCCAAGTCAGACTTCTACTTACGGGTGCTCCTTCACAACCGAAGCTGCCCCCTTACCTTTCTCTCTTTCCACGAGACCACACAGGTTCTTGAACTTGATCAAGATATTGCTGTCTACCAAGGAAAAAAAAAAAAAAAAGAAAAGGAAAGGACAAAGGAAAAAAAAATTGATTCGGAAAAAAAATGTCAAAATATTTCATGCTGTGAGCAAACGAAAGGGATCTTTGGTAAACAGTGACGTCTTTAAAACGGGGTGCAAAATCGATCCTAATCGATGCTTTATTTCACGCATAGAGATTCACGAGTTACAACAGAACATGTTTAGATTCCGTACAAGCCTAAGTCGCATCTCCACTTGACGCGTGAGCTGCGAACCCAGTTTCATTATGGTTTGTTTCAATTTGGATGGAAAACGTAACATGTGCTATTTGCTAACTTTCCTGGAAACAAGATTTCCTCTCAGACTAATTTCGATTTTTGGTCATGCATCAAAGGATTTACGACCTTTCGAAAGACTACTCAACATGGACTAAGACTATTCTGGACATAACTTAAGAAGCATTTTTTATGCGCCATTCATATCCTTTGCGCTTAAGTCAAGACGTGGCTTTACATTACTTAAGAAAGGAATCTTTAAAATCATGTATATTTGGCATTGTTATTGTTGTTGTTTCTTATCCCACTTGATAGACAGCAACATCTAGACGAACTCCAAGAACCAGAGGGACCGCTTCTGTTGTGATGGAGCACCCGTAGTAGAAGGCTGACTTGGCACCGTGACGCTGACTTTTGATGGTGTAGGATTGTCATCCCGATGTCCAACAGTCATATTAGACCGGGAGCTGCATCTTAAAGTGGATTCCGAACCACTACAAATATCCATGACACCGCCGGAACTCGAACTCAAAACCTGTGACATTGAGTGCCAGAGAGCTAGTCACTTGGCCATCAGGCCATTTGTTATTATTGTTTTATTATTGCTATTATATCGAATGACAACTCAATGTCGCATTATTAAAACCCTGATAAATGATATTGTTATTATTATTATTATTTGCTAAAACTCATAAGTTTTAACTAAAACGGTAATTGAAAGATGGTACACAAATTTGTTATGGTAATTACTTAAAGATACTTTAAAAAATGAATTTCAACCTAACTCAACACACGATAGGAAATTTAAAAGGGAGAAGGTGGTGATATAATGGTACATGATACATGATATTATGGTGTACATAAATCACGTCATCACTGATTATTCAGTATGCTGATAAGTTAAAAATTGTTTTGTTCTTAAAATTGATATTTCAATATTTTCTGTATTTTTTTCCATACACTGCATTTTTTTTATTTCGTATTTTATACAATTCATGTACGAAAATTCAGTTAGTTTCATATTCTCTTTTGAGATAATATTCTCTGTAGTTAGTTTTGTAATCTCTGAACTTCACAATCTCTCATTCAGTTAGAATGTTTCATTTGTTCTTTTAATATATAAAAGCAACATTGTATATATAATAATGAAGCTTAAAAATGAGATTTAATAATAATGAAGCTTAAAAATAAGTGTTTAAATTTATGATTAAGAAAAAGTTGACAACGTTTCAAAATGACATAGTTGAATTTTCAAAATAATTGGAAAGTAAAATTTTTCACAAAACCACCAAATTAATTTAAAGTAATATTAATATATTTTTTGTAAATTAAATCATTACTGTATTATCCAGAATGCAATTTGTTATAAAATAGATTAATTTTAAACGCACTATTTTACGATATTCTGCTAAAACTGAAATTATTTAACAAAAAAACATTATAGCATATAAACCAACAATTAAATGTCACTTCTGCGTTTTGAATAGGATGATAGGATTTATTTTTCTGAGTAGGAATCACTCTATCAATGTGTGCATTAAAACATTCTATTTTAGCCTTCATGTTATTGACTGAACATATCTGTTTCTGAACATAGCCTTCCTGTTATTGACTGCTTTCTGAACAAATCTGTTTGCATTTTCAATTCACTTTCACAGCATTCAAAACCACACGGTTCTCCCCGGAGGAAAACCATTCTGTGCGGCTGCAAAACACCCCAAACCCAATCCGTGAAACAGAACACCCCTTCTGAGCTGTGACCAATTCCGCACCTGTGCAGAGTTCCGCGGAAAACTGGCGGGTGCAGGGCGTTCTGTCCACGGGGCCTGCATTACCATCCCAAAAGGTGCACGGAAGCATGCACTGAACCAACTGTAGAAATGAACTCCTTTTTTCTGGATTAAGACCCTTCGATTAAAATGTTTGGGAAAAGGGACACGTGTCCGCGGAAAGCACGACGGATCGGGACCCTGTGACGTCACCCCAGGGGGGGGGGACTTGAAACCGTAACCGCCGAAGATTAAAATCTCATAATTTTTTTTTTTTTTTGTCCTTCCTCCTCCTCGCATCTGCTGTAGTTTGCTCAGTTGATGGTTTATGCGATGCGGCAGACAGAAGTAGAGATGCAACGATTGATTAACTGTTAATGGGTAGGTCATTTCACTAAACGGGTGTCCCGTAGAGTTCGACACTCAATTTTTGGTGAGATTATTTTTAAAGGTTCCTAGGTTAGATAATTTTTTTTATTATTATCATTTTCTGATCATTTTGAATGCTTTTGGCCAAATAACCAGCAGCAGTTAAATATGTTAAAAACTGAATCATTGAAAATTTGGTTATTGAAATTGCTTATTTGAAATGAAATATGCAATGAATTAGTTTCAAAGTGATATACAAGCAAATATCTGTTTCAAATCTTTTGTTTATCAAAGCTAATAATCACAAAGTCTAAAAAATTCGGGTAAAAATTAAATAATATTAAAACTTAATTAAATAGTGTAAAACCGTTTTCATTCGTGTATATAATTTAATTTCTGTAACTTTACTATTGTAAGATCTTAGATCTTACTTAAGCGCTCAAAGACTTTATTATTATTACCTATTGGAATAGTCAACTGATTTTGTTAATAAATATTTTTATTTATGTATTTGCAATGGGGGGCTGACGCCCGAGTGTTTGGAGCTCTGTGCCCCAGGTTTCGGGTTCGGGCTGCAAGCATCCCGACGGGGCCATGGACGCTTGTAGTGGTGTGAAATCCACTTTAAACCATAGGACCAGGTCTAATATGACCGAGCCGAGAATCCTACCCTGCAAAAGAAAACAGCTCCTGTTTTGGAATCTGCCAGTGTGCAGACGGCGATGGTCCAACATGGAATGTAGTGCCAGGGTGTTAGTTTGTTAATATTTGCAACTTTTCTACAGATGTTGTCTATCGTGTAAGTGAAAGTTGTCTGTCACTTAATTGAAAGAAGATAACAAAACCAAAAGAAAACTTTTAAAAGACATATATAAATTTATTAGAATATGAAGTCTATTTTTGTGAGACATAATAAACAAGCAATTCCTAGCATTTTTTTTTCTTTGGTATAAAATAGTCATTATTACTTTTATTTAATTATTGTTGTTGTGGCAATGCTAATGAACTGATTAAAATAGTTTACTTTTGGTAATTTAAAATAAAAATAATGCATTTTAATAATATGTTTATTTATAATGCAAAATATGCATTTACATGAATATCTACGTCTTTCAATGAATATTAAAATAATAGAAGACATAAAAGCTGTTTTTATAAATCAAACAATGCCAATGAATTATATCTGAGATATGCTGCTCTTTAAAAACTTAATAATTTTTACATACAATAATAGATAAAAGATCAAAATTTGAATGCTCTGTATTATTTTTTGTAAATACATGCACGTAATCTTTTTCTAAATTCGTAACTATTTCTCTCATTTTCCAAACTAATTTTTTTTTGTAGTCTAATATAATCTATTCATCTAATTTACTTATCAAACATCCTAGTCCATCTAATTTACTTATTAAACATTATTGACTTTTATTTTTACATTATTCTACGAAAAAATACATTAAATGAGATATTAGGGATTTTGTTTATAAAGTCATTTATTACGTAAATTATTTACCATAAAAAAAATTTTTCCTTTCGTTACAGTAACGCTAACTATAAATTTAAAAATCTCATCTGTCATTGTGCAAGCTTCTATTTAACTGATTAAACTAATAGATTTAACGAGAGGAGTTTGCGAAACTAATATTAGCGAAATCTCTTTTACGATTAATCTCTATGCAACCTTTCATTATGAAACTGTATGTCCTCTTTAAAAGTCTTGCTGCAATCTACAAAAACAATAATTGTTCTTTCAAAAATGCAATAAGTTAGGAGGAAATATTTATAAGAATTACTTCATATAGTTTATTTTTAAAAAAATGGTTCACTTGATGTGATATAGTAAACTATACATCAATTTTAAAGGAATGGCAGAGGCTTTTTAAAAAGCGGAAAATATACATTAATTTTCAGTACATCACATTCTTATGTTAAATCGAGCCTCCCTTTCTTCACCTTCACCTTGATCATCACTTTGATAAATTATACATCCGTTGATAAACTATCTTTTATTTATTGATGAAAAAAGCAGCTTAATATTTCAACTCCATTTCATTACGGTCCGATGGCCAATTGACTAACACTCTGGCCATTGGTGCTTTATGTTCGAATCCAGGTAGAGGCATGAATGTTTGTTGTCCAACCTAAAATTAACCTAAAATGTGCAAAAATGACCGTAGAGCGACAAAAAAATCCATTTTCATTATTGACGAATTTAAATAACTGTAATTAAGCAACTGTTTGACGCATTTCAAATGAATTCATCATCACTTATTTTCATTGATGTTTCAATCTTTAATATATATACATATTTAAAAATGTAGTTATTTTTCAGTACTGTTTAAAATACAGTTACACTTTTCAGTTACTGTTACTTACTTTTCAAAAGAATTGATGTTGGGAGAATTATTCAAAACGTTTTTATAACATCCAAATATCTGTAATGGAAAGTATTTCACAAAATACTCTTCATTTACTCTTATTTAAAAAAACATCCTGATCTAACTGCAAATAAAAACTAATTCAAATTATAATATAATATTATTTCAAACATACAAACGATTAATCAATATAAGTATTTTAATGATGACATACTAGGGAAAAAAGGTAGGAACTTTATTTTAATTTTACATCCAGTTGAGTTTCTTAAACTGTACATTCTACTTTACTAAAACTTTTTATCTTCTGTGTAATTTTCAACCACCTTATACTTTGAGTTTTCAGATAGCATATTAATTGCCTTAACAGACTAGGTTTGGTTTGTGGCTCTACGGTTATTTTGTGCACACTTTGGGCTAATTATAGATCGGGACCTACATTTTAACGTGGATTTCGAACCAATAATAAACATCCATGTCACCGCCAGGTTTCGAAACTGAAAAGCCTGTGGTGCCAAAGGCCAGAGTGCTAGCCAATTGGCCATCAAGCCGCTTAATAGACAAGCCGCTTGGGAGAATCCATTATACTTATACAACCAAACAATTTGCTTTGGTATCTCGTAAATATAGGCTAATAATGTTCACGTAAGATTATTTATTGAGCAACATATTGAATAATGAGTAGATGACCCGCATATACTACTGTGTCCAAAAAGTAAGACCAATTTTCAATTTAAAATTCCCGAGGCTTTTTTTTTTTTTCTTCTTTTTAAGTTGTTGCCACTGTCCTTGACATCTGTGTGAAATTTGACGTTAAAATATTCATTAGTGTTCTGAGTTACGCTTGGCTTTGTGAGGACGCTAAAACTGATTCCGGCGATTTCTGAAATGTCTGAATTAATTGAGCAAAGAACTTGCATTAACGTTTGTTTGCGGAAACGTATAGAATGTTGCAGAATGTGAGCATTCCTATATCGGAAAGAAATGTTTAGAAGTGGTATAAACAGCGCATTGTGTCCGAGGGATTACTTTGAAGGCGATGAAATAAATTTGGAAGAATAAATTAAATAATAATTTTGTAAAAAATAAAAATAATAATAATAATAATTGGTCTTACTTTTTGGGCACAGTAGTATATATCTATATATATATATATATATATATATACATTACGTTTAAAACTTCCTTCCACTTTTAATTCCCGATTCACGCAAAACTGCAGTGAAGACTCCGCATCAGACGACCTGTCACAACAAGCAGACGACAAACCGAGGGCAGGTCAACCCCAGGCCTGAGAAGGGAAAGTCGGTATCTTTTGTTCACCTGTTGCTCAAAGGAGACCGCTCAGCGACAGGCCGTAAACACGTGACGTCGAATCACCCGTGATTGACACTTGATCGGGACACAGCGAGATCTGTCCCCGGCTGACCAGGTGCGCACTCTCGCTTTTTGGGGGTGTCGCCGCTTCTTTTAATGCCGTGATGACAGGAGGAAGATATCGATGCCTTGGCATCCGAGGACTTAGCATAACTCCTGATGGTAATCTTAAATGCAGGTATTCTCAATTACACAGAAAATTGACATATCACTTGGTGCTTCTCTGTGGAGGATAATATAAGGTGACTCAAAAAATCATTTTTAAAATACTGCACACACTATAACGGAAACTGAAGTATATATTTTACCTTAAACCTACGTAAAAATTAACCCTGTTTTTTGCTTTTCACAAATGAATTTAATGATAAGCTATGAATATTTTTGTCATACTGTATACATTTATGTAGCAATCTCTTCGTCCGCTAGCGGTCTGATGGCCAATTGGATAGCGCTCTAACCTTTGGTACCATAGGCTTTCGGTTTGAAGGCGGTGGTATGGATGTTTGCTAATGACTTGAATACACATTAAATTGTAAGTCCCGGTCTACTTAGCCTAAAAGTGTGCAAAAAATGGCCGTAGAACGGCAAAACAAATCTTCGTCCCGTTCTCAACGAATACTGCTAGTGATACGCTTTTCTGTTTTGTGAAGAAGTAACATTAATCCTCAGTTTATCCCGAGGCGAAATAAATTAAATGGTCGTGAGGGGAAGAAAACGTTCTAATTCATGCCTGTTCTATGTCTGATCATTCTATTAAGTAGATGCATGCTTAAAAATGTCTTGATTTATCTGAGGCTTCATCTTGTGAAGAATGAAGTAGCATCTAGTTACAAATAAAATTGCTAGTTTCGGATTTTCATTAATTATATTTACATTATGTTCAAACACTGATGTTGAACAGATATAAATTAAATTACATATAGAGGCTTATAGAGTAAAAAACAAACAAAAACTCTCTACAATTCTGATACACACTTATGATCATGCGTAAAGTTCCGAACAATATCGAATACTGAATACAAAATTGGGTTAATAGGAGGCGTGGCCCTTCATACTGTTCTCATAACGTTAATTCATACAAAGGCAAAAGTAGGAGAAATTATGGTGTTTCTTTGGGAAAACCTTCCCTTATCTTGAGTTCCAGAATTAAATTTAAAAACACATACTAATTATGAGCATTTTCAGTAGCATAAAAATAAAATAAGGTAGCTGTTAAAAATGTCACTTGCTCTGGGACACAATACCCACAAGAAAGAGAGAGTACAAGGCTCAGAATCTGAGTGAAATGATAATACGAAAGTGGGCGGAGATTAATATATGAAATCAAGCAAAGTTCCTGGAAAAGTTTTGTAATGGTGCTTCCGTTCGATCTGATTCTTTTGAGGTAGAAACGAATTGCAAAAATGTCCCACGCATGCTATATAGGGTTTAGGTTAGAATATCTGGCAGCCAATCCATCAGGGCGAATATCTATCTATCTTCGTCGACTCAGTGGGGATGCAAGTTGTCATATACATTAAAGTGAAATTAGAACCAACTGTACTCCGAGCAAAGAGTTGTAAACACAGTCAAAGGGGTTTTTGAAACAAAAAGCATGGAAGTTAGTGAGTACATCCAACAGAATGCTCGCCTGCAGATCATCAAATCTCCACTGACACAGGGGTCTCTGTTGATTGCTGGATGACAGATAGCAGGTTCCTGATCTCTTTCAGATGTATGTATGTCGAGAATCAGAGTCAAAAATCGTTATTCTTTGCAGAGTGTTAAAGGCGCTTTCCTGTGCGTAGGATTGAAAGCGGAGCAAACAATAGTAGCTCTCTCTTGCATAACCTTCTGGAAAGTGACCCTTGAATCTCGAGTTCCTGTGGCACTATGAAGAGAGCTGAGAAGTTCCTGAACTCCTGTTATACCTCGCTGAAATAGACAAACGTCAATCCTCATCGGCCATCCTGGCTCTTGGATCACTTTGCCCCAAGCTTTTCGCTTTACGAATGCAGTACAAAGTGTTTTAATAAAGTCAACTGTCCATCACATTTCTATCTCTAGCAATGTACTCAAGATCTTTCTCTAATTGCAGTCGTTTTATGGTTCACCACCTCATTGTGTTATTAAAACTTTGGTGTTACTCATTTTTAACTGTTTCTTTTGAATTTCACAAATAATACAAATATATATATATATATATATATATATGTGTGTTGGAAGCTTTTGATTGAAACTAACGTGGAAATTGTTATTTGCGACTCTAAAAACTCTTCTTCTATATATTCTTACACCACAGATTTGTGCATCTTTGTTTGGAAGCATTAATCCTATGTTAAGAACTTTTCAAAAATAGATAAAAATATGTAAATTCCCCTTAATTTTGAATATCAGCGTAATTTTCGTATTTTAAGTACAATATTCATAAAAAAAAGATTATGTACCCTATAATAATGCTCTAGTAATGCTCTAGTAATGCTCTAATTAATAATTGCATTTTTTATTACATTGTACAAACAAAAAAATTAATTATTCACTATAAAGTAGTTATGATCTCAAATATCCTTTCACGAACATTGTAACTATTTTTAACGTAATTTTCCAAAACATTCTTTCTGACAAAAACTACAGTGATGTTGTCTCATGAACCCAAAATTAAAATGAAATTAAGAAAAATGAATTTGCATATTAAAATTTTTTTTTAGAATCTGTCTCCTTTTTTTACTTAAATACTGGGAAAATACATTCTGAAAAACATATATCTGAAAAGTGCTGAAATTATATTAATTAATTAATTTTTAATTTAGCATGGTTGTAGTATCGTTGCTTTTTTCATACTTTTTTTTTTTTATTTAATTGCTATAAATAATGTTTTTTTTTAATTTTTTTTTATTTAAATATTCGGTAGTCAAAAGAATTACTATAGGCTACAATAACAAAATTTCATTAATTTAATGTTATAAGTTGTTCTCACAAGTTCACTCGATATAGTTTATTATATTATATAATGCCTTTTGCAACATTTATGAGTCGCAACCATAAGAACATCTTATGTGTAAAATAAAATTAAAAAGTTTTTAAAATGCCTAAAATTGCTTTACATTTAAAAAAACCTGATCAATAGTATTTATAAAATATAATATAAAAATCAGCTATAAAAATTGAGGTTTATATAGATAAAAAAATTACATCATAATTTTGTTAAAGAAATTGTCAATCTCAAACTGTGATGTCCTTGCCTTGTCTTACAATTTATTTTAGTATGAATTTTTAATTCAGTAATATAGCGACTAAAATATTGTACATTTTTCAAACCAATTAGAATAAATAAATTTTTTTTTAAATATCTTATGGATTAAAAATTATTTAATAATATACTTTTAGAATTAAAAACAATAAAATGTGCTAAAAGTAGAAATCTTAGAGAAATAATATTGTCTCGTGTGTATTTTCTAATACACAAATAAGAAACTCCTTGAAAATTTTTCTTTATTTTTATATAAACTTCAATTTATTGATTAACTCTAAATCATATTATGTCAGCCATACTTCGTTTTCTTTTCTTTTTTAAACTAAAACATTTTTTTTCCTTTGATTTCCTCTAAATATAAAAAGTTATTTTCTTTTGAAAGTCACTGCTTTTTAGGGATTTTTTTAATGATCTTTTTTGATGTGGATTCCAGTGTAATTTTTTTTTTTTTTTTAATTTACTTTCAAAATGTTCATCTTTGTCCTTCTATGTTTTTAAAAAAGATTTGACGCATTAAAACATTTAGATGTAAATGTAAATGTAAAGATGCACATATGTAAATTGATATATAGATGTAAATGATATATATTTCACGTTATTGGATATTTTTATCATCCTCTTCATTAACCTTGACTTATTTTTAAACTTTGTTGAGGATACTTAAAGAAAAGCGAGTTCGAAAAAAAAAAATTTTTTTGCTTGTTTTATAAAAAAAAAAAAATTACAAATTTCAGTAATAAATAATTCTTTTAGTTATTTTTGAATAACATAATCAACTGAAAATTATTATTTAGTTTTCAGTTAATTTTAAAACTGAATAAAAATTTCAAAACGCAAAAAATTTAACACTTTATAATATATATCAAATATTTAAGATTTATTGTAATATTTTTTAAATAAGCTATAAAAATTACCAATTAAATTACTTGATTAAAAATACAGAAAAAAAATTCGTTCAAAATCATTGCATTTAAAAAATTTACTGATACATGAGTGCTTATTTATATAAAATTTCAGATCAATATAAATTTGATTCTTCATAATAATCTAAATACTAATAACCATTTTTCTTTATTATTCAGGATTATATTTTATAACAAGGCCAAAAAATAATTTTCCAATTACTCTATTGAAAAACATTAATTAGGTTTTAGAGAAGTCAAAATCAAAAATCAGATTGTAAACCTACTTATAAAGTGATTCGTGACTTCAAATAGCTATTGAAGCCCTATTCCAACCACAATACTACACGCGCATCTACACTTCAAAATTAGAATTAGCTTCAGGAAAAAAAAAAAATCAACAAATCCGAAATAGACTCGGTGCTCTTGACATCCTCTTGATCCTCAACAGTCAAGTATATAGTCAAAATCACAAAAGGAACTGATGTCATTGTCAATTTTTTTTTTTTCAACCTCCTCTTCTTTTTCTTTCTTTTTTTCTTTTTTTTTTTTTTTTCCTTTCAATGTTTTCCTATTCAAATCGCCTCTCTTTTTTATATTGAAGGCGAATTATATGTACCAGTCGGATTGGAATTTCCTGTTGATTTCTATATATGTTTTCCGTCCATTTCTTAGAGGGTGGGGCTGGGTTCATGTTCTTAAGTGTTTGTTGTGGTGGTTTCCAGTGTAAATACACGCCCTATCTTTAGAATTGTAACTTTGTTTGTTCCGTTTCTATTGTGGCTTGATTTAAAGAAGCTACCGTTGTGTATGTATGTATGGGAAAATAATACTTGACGGAAGATTCGCTTGAATTCGCTATATGTAAATAATCAGCGTTATCTGATGATAAAAAGAAACGGAAGCATTCTGTTTCATCAAGATGAAATATTTTATTTTTTTAGCTTGCGGTACATGGTTTCTATGCATTTTTGTACACATTTTGATGCAAAGTGGAATTTTCAATGCAGTTTTATGTATTCATACATTTTATTGCTTTCCATATTAATTCTAAAATATTTTAAAGTATAAAAACGCATAACATTAGTAATTTTATAAATATATATATATTTAAGATAGACATCTACTATGAAATTCTTCCCCTATAAATTTAGAAACTTATTTTTATTTTAACTATTATTCAGAAAGCAAATCAAACTTTTATTTTAAAAATTTGTCGTGTTTAAAAAGCTGGTAAAATAATAAATAAAATATCTAAGAAATATCAGAAATGAAAAAGTGATATTTTTTTTCTAATTTAACATTGGTTTAAAAGCAAACACTATTAATAGGTATTTCTTACTAATTTAACATTTATATAAAAGAAAATAATATTAATAAACATTTTTTTTTCTAATTAAACATTAGTATTAAAGAAAACAATATTAACAGTATATTTTGCTCACTGTTTATTTTTATGGTGTTAATATTTATGATATGATATTTATATGATGTTACTATTATTATTATAGAAATATATATTATGTTATTGTTATTATATGTTGTTTATTTATTAATAATAGGTTATTCTGAATTTTTTTTAAATTTAGATTTGTTAAAGATAGGAATTATTTTAGAATTTTGTGTACTTTCCTGACATTTTAGAAAAACAGGCTCTGTTTTCTTTTTAAATTTGGTTTCTGACAGAAAATGTTGCAAAATAGTTTTTTTTTTTTTTTTCATTGTTTTTGTGTGTGTGTGTCCTTGACGGCATTTTTGACAGATTTCCGAATTTCAAATTGTTAGCAACTTTGTAGATTAACTTTTAGTTGAGCAAAAAATAATTTATATCATCAAAACTTTTTAATGGGACAGTTTTTTAAATTGTATGTTATTGTTAAAATTTTAGTTTATTTTGTGTTCAAATATATTTTGGTTATTATTGGTAATCATGCAAATGAAAGATATAATAATTTCATAAAAAGAGTCATCTTAATTATCATTAAATAATAATTATTTAATAATATTATTTAGCCACAGTAAAATATGGTGTTTGCTTATTTGTAATCCTTAGGTAAATAGGTTACAGCTCTTTTAAAACGAATTTTGCTTAAAATTTATTTAAATACTGAGAATAAAAATTCTTTTCGTTGGAAGATGAAAATATGAAGGTACTTAAAATATGAATACTTAAATTTCTCTCTGAAAATCTGAAAAAAACTATGATGCAATGAATTAAATAAAAAAAATTCATTAATCACTAAAAATAAGAAAAAAAATTATAAAAATATAGAATCTTAAACTTTTACACATAATAAGAATAATCATATAGATACATATACAATTATTCTGTCTATTAAAAATTCATTTCCATATGGCACAAATGTGTATTAAAACACTAATATACACAAAAATCTTATAATAAGCTTTCGCTTAAAGTAATGAGAACATAAATCTAATTTTAATAAGTTTATGATTATAATCGTTAAAAATTCTACTACTAAAATACAAAACAGTACTGCTCTTTTCCGCTGAACACATTTTTTTTCTGTATAAGAGGCATTGCCATCGACACTCTATTGCTAATTTTTCGAAAAACTGTTAGTTGAACATTTTGATAATTCATCTTAATCCTCGTTAAATAATGTTTCAACAATTTTGAAAGCTTAGATATTTCTGCCATTAAAGTTTTATTATCATAACAACATTTGATATATATTTTTTTCGAAATTAAAAATTTGTTCTTTCTAGTATCAAGTTCAACAAAAATTACAATTTTGTCATTTTCACTAAATTATATTATTTCTGAAATGGAGATTCATTTCGCTTGTTCATTTTTCTCTTTTGCAATAACCTTCCTCTGCGTTTTGTAACTAATTAATTTCTTTTTTTTTTTTAATTTCTATCGTATTATTGTACAACTGAACTTATGTTCACAAGAAAATTCGAATTTTTAACATAATCAACTGTAATATTGATTTAAAGAAATGATAAATTTGTTTATGTTGTGGTATGACTATACCCAGAAAGAAGTAAGCATTAACTTTTTTTTTTTTTGCATAGATTATACGAATATTACATCACTCTCTCTATCAATACCAAGGTGGCATGAATGTTTGTGAGTGGTTCGAATCCACTTTAAACTGTAGGTCCCGGTCTGTTTAGCCCAAAGTGTGCATAAGATGACCATAGAGCGACCAACCAAACTCCCAATTCAATAAGATCCTTTTTCATTCGAAAAACTTACTTTCCTTCTATACCTATAATTTATATTACATGTACGTATAGATAGAAAGTAACTTTTTCAACAAACTAGTCTGTGTTATACAAACCAAAAATGTCCTATTACATTTTTCGAATCTATTTAAATAAAAAAATTTTCATATGTAAAGAAAAACTCACCTACGTACGTTGCTTCCTTATTTGTGTGTATTTCAAAACATCCCGTGAACCTGGATAAAGGACTTGAATCGCTAGAAACGGAAACATCAATTATTTTCATGTATGATTTCACAAATCTCGTTTCAAAGGAGAAGCTTTTCTTAGAGCATGAATATTTCATAGTCCCCTTGAAGATGCTTCCCTTTATGTTGGCCCGAGGACCTGTTTACCTGCGCGTCCTGTTGTTTCAACCTCCTATTTGTCCAGCAAGCCAGAAAATAGGTTAAGATATCCGATCCAGTGGCGCGTTCACTCCAAATTGTAAGTTGTTTTCTGAGAGGCAACCGTTACAGCCAACTGCGGTGAGTTTTCTCTCAAATATGGTAGCCGACAGTTTTTGTTATCCAGAAACGATCCATACTGTGAAAGGAGTTGTGGGATGTAAACCTTTTTTTTTTAAAGATTTAGTGTGAAAGGATTAATAGAATAAAATTGTTTCTATAATTAGAATTTCTTAACAGTCAGACTTAATATTTATATATAATTCATTATTTTGAACAAAACATTAAAGACTATTATTGTGGCGGCATTTGAATTTTCACATCAAATTTCTGTACTAAAAAATAAATTGTAGTTATATTATTATAATTATTGTTTAGTAGATTGGATAATTGTATAAGTTAAAAATATCATGTAAACTATCAAATATATAATTTTTGATTACTTGTTTCGAACTGTAATTAAAGCATCTTTTGATACAAAGGATTAATTTAGATTTAATTTATTTTATATTCTTTTTATTTTTATACCATGATTTACAATGCACATCTATAAATACTAAAGAAAGCAAATTTTTATAAGAAAATTGATGAGAATAAAAGTAAAATTTTTTTTGCTTCTGTGTAAAATTTTTGCTTCTTCTTCGCTGTGAAGACTCGAGGTTCAGTGGCAACGCGCGCCGCTAATAAACATAAGGGTGGAGGTTCAATCCCCAGGCGGCTTTGTTGTAGACACTGTTTCAAACAACCAGGTGACTCGATGGCGTTTGAGATATTCATCATCTTGTTTCCGCGTTATGTAAATGCAGGAAAAAGTCCTCCTGGAAGACCATACTTTCCTTCTTCAGCATCAAGGAGCCAAGTCAGACTTCTACCTACAGGTGTTCCATCACAACAGAAGCTGCTTTCCCCCCTTTCCCTCCTTCCATGAGACCCCACGGGTTCTTGTACTTGATCTAGACGTTGCTATCTACCAAGTTGGATAAGAAATAAACATATGAAAGGAGTATTGAATATTTTCGTTACAGGATAGTTTTAATGGGACAGCATTATCAATTATTGCTTAGAAAATAAAGTATTTAAAGACAGAAATAAATACAAAATTTGTTTATTTGTTTCTAACTGTTGATCAAGAGTGTTTAATATTCGTCTTAAAAAGAAGTTATTTTCTTCGTTTTCTGAACTAGTTATAGAAATGATAAAAATTTAAAATCTTGTTTTTTTTTGTACTCTTTAGAGAGAAATGTATAATATTTATTTGTATTGCCTCTTAAAACTATACATAACACAATAGAATATTGTTGCTTAAAAGTATTATTTTAGCATGCACACTTTCTTGAACCTATGAAAAATTTAGAGTACTATTCATATTTCTTTTCGAAAAATAAGCTTTTAAATCCGCATATAACAATCTGTATCCATCAATAAAGTTTTCTAATTGAGGAAACTCTTTGTGAAACATAAAACACGATTCTTAAGCTTGAATATGCATTAAAAATAAATTCTATAGTTTTCTCAAGTTATTAAAATTCAAAACCATTACAAATTATAATAAATAATAATAAATTTGCTTAGTGATACCTTTATTAGCATTTGACACATGAATTTATATAATTTTATTAATTAACTATAATGTTTTATTCTATACATTTATTAAAATATTGCTTGAATGGATATTAATACCTTATATGAGAGAATGCAATAAAAATAAAACCAATATATAAAGAACTGACTGCTTATTATTATAATATTATTTATTTAAAAACATATTTAAATTTTTAGTTTTACAATAACTTTCTTATTTTCTTATTCAATTTATATTCTTAGTTAACACTGCATCATTTGTTTTTGGGGACAATAAATTTAATGTCAACTAAATTTTTTTCTTGTAATGTATTCTTTTTCAATATTTTTTACACATCGAAAATTTTTAGTTATCTCATAAATGTAATTATAAGATTATAAAACTATTTCCATATATTTACTTCAATCAATCAATTATCAAACTTCAACAACCAATTTTAAATTTTCGTGGTGGATTTCGGGAATAATTACAATATATTAACTATTTATCAAGTAATCAAATATAAATTTAAAAACCTGTTAAATCCCTCAATTTAAATAATTTATAAACCTCAATATTGTTTGAAATTTCGTCTTTAAAATTATCTTTAAATTGTTTTTAAATCTTAAAAGCCAACTGAAAATAATAAATTGTAATGACAAACAAAATATTTTATGTAATTATATTGCTTTGTTTACCAAATTTGTTATGAAATTTTTTAAGCGATTAAATAAAATTAGGAAAAACCAAAAATTAAGTTACCTTATATTCATTCATAAAAAATAAACTAAGTATTAAGTTACATAATATTCATTAGATACAGCTAAACAAGAAATATACAACCACTAAATAAAATAATAAGATCAAGTAAATAACTATTATTTAAGAACTGTTATTTAAATAGGGTTAGTTTCACATTAAAATAAAAATGAAATGACCGATGAAACAATTTTTTTTTTTTAACCTGTGAACAAAACTTTCGTTTTCTTATAACATGTTCCAGTAATCCATATATACATTTAAAAGGATTTAATTATGTTCTTTTATATTAAAAATTAGAAACTTGGAAATACTAGGATATATATCAGAACTTTAAAATGTAATTCAAATATAACCTTCATTATTATCATTTAATCGTTGATGAGTTGTTCCTGGCATACATAAATGGAACACAAAGCTTATTGACATTGAACAACAATAACAGTAACAACAAAAAAATCATATATGTATAATTATTTTAATAAGATAACAAATTAGTAGTATTATAAAATCAGTATTTAACTGAGATTTAATTTTTATTGATGCAAGAAAATATCTCGATGATGAGCAATTTTTAACATTGCTAGATTCATATTAGTAGATTTCACTTTGCGTATATGCTAATTACTTTATTATTATATATCCAAACAATAATTACGTTATTATTTACCCAAATACTAATTAACTTTATTATATACCCAAATACTAATTACTTTATTGCATACCGAAATAATAATTACTTTATTATATATACAAATGTACATTTAAAATAATCTACTTATATTCTTTCATGTCACAAATTTGCTGATACCTGACATGAAAGAAATACTGAGACCTCAATCTGAACACCATCTGATCCAAGCATACCAAACATAACCTACAACGGTATCGCATCCAACCGCCACGGGTTGTACCTTCGACAAGGCCGTTCCCTTTCTGCTAAACCCAGATCCATCCCCATTGACTGAGATGTGGAAAGCCCTACGTCAAGTGGTTGTTAGCGTGGTTGCAGCAGCACAGAATTGCGCTGTTGCTGTTACGAATCCATCTATGCCCAAGTAAATCTCAGCCAGAGATCAACACGATTTGTATTCTTAAGTCCTCAGCCATTGAGGGCTCGGGAAGGCAGTGGGAGCACGTTTCCTTTCATGGGAAGAGAAGGGGCACATGCCCCCGGGAGCGTATAATTATGTTCGTTAAAGCTGGACTACACCACTTAAAAACGTGAATAAGGGGTGAATTTGTTTGACCTCCCAGATCTTTCGAAGCCTATCATCGCGCCATTCAAGATCTCCGCCTTTAGGGGGGAGTTTTGCGCGCTGCTGAACCTTTTGATGTTGATGTGGCACGGGTGGGGGCCCCCTTCCAACCTCTTTCACTTGGAAGGGGCCCCCTGCTGCCTAGCCTCGGCGGAATCGTACAACTGGAAATAATGTCCCGGGCCTTATTTATACTTTTTATTCTATCTCTCTCTCTCAATATATGTATACTATTTTTTTTTTTTTTTTCTTTTCTCTTTTCCTTCTATTTATTCAAGTCCCATTCGCTTTTGTGAGTGACCGCAGAAACGGTTGGACATTGGAGAATATCACTTCGTTAAAAGTTAAACCACTCCCGATGATTTCACACCGTAGTAACTGCACTGAAAAGCCAACTGGATTTTTTTTTTTTTTTTTTTTTTTTTTTCTGTCGAATTTGAATCTTTTGCCGGACCAAGTGAAGCATGGATATTCGTATATAAAGGTTGCTGCCGAGGATTGGATGGAAGAGGAAATGTTCCTCGTGCGTGTTCATGAAAATGAATTGCATGATAGAGAGGGTGGTACAAAATATGTTAGTTCCGTGTCGCCTGGTCTTAACAAAATGAATCCCGAGTACTATCTGTCCGTGGTGGGGCATCTGTGCTGTGAATTGAGAGAGAACAAGTTAAGATTTTTTTTTTTCTTTTCATCCTTTGCATATGAAATTCACCTGGAATTGTGAATTAGAAAAACGGAAGTGAAAGCTGTGGGAAATGATTTTGTTATCCTTCCGTAACAATGGTTACCCTTGACTACCTGTTAAAAAAATTGACTGAAATATAGGTTTATAGATTTTTTCTTTCACGTAAAGTAATTTTTTTTTTTATTTATTTTGAAATTACAATAGCATTTTTTCAAAATATGTATATAAAAGTTTATTTAAAATTTGATTGAGCTGTAGTAACAGGGGTGACCAACCCAAATGATCTTGCGTGCCCCTTTACAAATGCATCATAACTACGCGGGCCGCATATAAAATTACATACCCCATATTACATTTAGACCCACTATAGACATTTTTTGGAGTGAAAAATTGAAATATAATGAATTACTGTTATTGTATTTACTATTATTTCTTACATGTAAACATAGATGATGTAATAATAATGATACTAAACGCACACATTATAAAAAATTGTATAATACTAAAAAGGAAATATAAAAAATATATAAATGAAATAAAAAAATGAAATCATTAAAACATATTTTGTTTACTAGTGCCATATTTGTTTCTCCACTCTTTCACTTAGCTTTTGCAAATCGATTTCAATTTGGGTATTTGCGCATCGTAATTGGTGTTGCGTCCGTTATATTTGAGCGTGTTTTGTGTTTGGTCAGTTTCATAAAAAAAAACCCTGTCAAATTAGATGTTGCTCGGTTCGCGTTTATCATGAGTTCGCAGAATAAAATTTAATTATTCTGTGAACTCATAACTGTAAATAAATCTATTTGTCTATATTCTCAAGAATAATATTTTAAAATCAAAGGTAATTTTTTTTTCATGATTTCGACAGCTAATTTTTGAATATATGGATTCACAGATAATATATTTTTTAATGCTTTGTTTATCACTATTTTGGCAATTATAAAATAAATACATTTTGTAAATGTATGATAAATCTCGCGGGCCGCAAAAATATTCAAGGCGGGCCGCGTGTTGGCCACGCCTGAGCTGTAATATGAAACTTTTATAACTTTTTTGTTTTCCATACAAAGTTAAAAATTGTGTAATATTTGACAATTTATACATTCAAGTAGAGTTTGCTTAATTAAAGGGCAATCTAAACAATAATTAAATTTTATTAAAGTTTGGATTAACTAACTAGTACCCTTTATTACTAATACTTTCTCTATATTATTTTAATACTTCTCTATTCAATTATTAAAGAATCATAAAAGGCATTTGCATTATAATAAAAACAGAACAATGCATTTTTGAAACTAATAAATTGCATAATATAATAAGACAAAAGTTGTGCATTTTATTTTATATTTTCTTTAGCTTATGTTAAGTTACATAAATTTTGAAACTAATAAATTGCATAGTATAATAAGACAAAAAGTTGCGCATTTTATTTTATATTTTCTCTTGCTCATGTTAAGTTACATAAATTTTGCTTCTTAATCTCAAGTAGTAAGCTGTTATGTTAATTAAAATACACAAAACGAAAAAAAAAAATAAAATACTTTATAACTACATAACCTTTTTTTTTCTCTTTGCATGCATTACATTTGACCTATGTTTTTGGCTTATACTTTTTAATCATAACAGTTATAATAATTTTTATTTTAAAATTGTTTTTAGACATTTTATTATAACTTTTCATTTAAAATGAATAATAAAAATTTGATCTTAAGCCGTGAGAAACTCCCTTCTGTGATCGTAAACTAGATCATCAAAAGAAAACCATATATCATCTCTACACTGCCTAAACAATAAATCTTCATTACATAATACTGCTTTTTGTTATTAACTTATTTTTAGCAAGAGTATATGCTTCAATGAATACAGTAAACTGATTTTAAAATCATAATTAATACTAATACTGACGGAAACTGATTGTACAAAACTTTTTTTATATTGTAATTTTAAGATTATAAGATGCTGTAAAGGAGATTTTTTTAGAAATTTGTTTTCTAGTTAATTCTATTAATCATCGTATATTATCCAAGTTTTTAAAAATTCTTATGTATCTCATAAATAAAATTAGACAATTATAAGGTTTTTATACCAAAATAATAATAATAATTAAAAGAGGAACAAAATGTAACGAAACAAATGTAACAAAATTTAATTTACAATAGATGTTTAGTGTATAAAAAAAAAAAAAGCAATGTATTGAAATAATTTTCCATAATTTTAAATAAATAAATATTAATTTTTATTAAATTGTTTTTATCAGTATTATTCAAAGTAATATTAAAGATCAAAAATGTAAATTTGTCAAAATAATGATATTTATATAGCAGAATTGAATATATATTTTTTTTATAGTTATTGACAAAAAAAATACTTACTTGACAAAACAGCGAATTATGCATACTAATTTTATGTTATAAAATATAATTAAAAAGGAAAATTAAAACATTATAAATATTTCTAATTTTTCTATTTCAATTAAACGTTGACACTTGGACATTTTTTAAATTTTTTTGTTGAGACCGATTTTTCAGAATACGATTCTTATAATCGTATTTCTACATAAAATTTAAAAATTCAAAACACAGATTTGCAACAAAATATGACTAATAAAATTTCTTTAAATACATATTTATTGTTTGATTGTTTTGTTACAATAAATATTTTCTCATTTTCATTTTTTTATCTAAATAGTTCATATACAATATCTATATCTATATAATTTTATTTTAACAATCGTAAAAAAAAATTAATAATAAACAGTACGATTGCACATAAAAATTTTCCACATTATAAATAATTATTCATTTTTGAGAAGAAAATATTTATTGATGATCAGTGTTAAATTTATCGTTTATTTCGATTTTTGCTTTTAAAAATATATAATAATGTTATGATTGTTTTTATTACTAAATTTACAATTAACATATATTTATATTTTAAAACAAAATAGAATTTTCAATAATTTTCACTCTGAAATCATATTTAACAAATTAAGAATGCTTCAATATCTTGTACCTTTTTAATATTTGATTTTTTTTTTTTTTTATGTGATTAAATTAAAGAATTAGCAAACAAATAATTTTGAGCTCTAAATGCATACCAATACCAATTTTTATCCATAAAATATATAAGGTTTTCAGGGGCTTGGAGATTTTGTCCTGCACTTTCAAGTTTGGAAATTTTTTCTGAAATCTGTAATTTTTTTTTTTTAATTCTTTTTTTCAAGTTTTTTTTTTTTTTTTTCGTTACATTAACTTTGTTATGTATAACGTTTATTTATATATTTTTTAAAATTTCTTTTACGAGCTTTTTTATACATAATATTTATTCAGATTTTTCTTCTTTAAAAATGTAGCTACAAATCAGTTTTGCGCAAAAATGAAAATGAAATTTTTAAACTGGGTGATTAACAAATATTAAATTGAAAATGTAATAATATATGTTTTTGAATTACCCAAAGCATTTAGTTAAAATAAAAATTAAAAAATAATAATTCAGTAATTATTAGATAATTTTATGGGTAACCTGTATATCGGCCCGGCTGAATATCTTTTTTGTTACAATTTTCCTGTATTTTTTTTTTTTTACGATTTAAATAATAATAAGAAGGATCAACTGCATATTATAGAAATAAATTTTTCTGAAAATAAATTAAATTTTTTTGTTGCACCATAAAAACTATTTTTACATTAATGTTTAAAAAACGCCTCACATACTTTTATTAAATTCGTAATGTCTATTCTTAATGCTTTCAAAAATCTAAGTACAAAGCATTTTCTAACTTTGTTATGCACAAATAGTAAAAATAGACAAATCATACCTACGATAAACCATTAGTTATGATACATGAGTGTTTCCTCAGATACGTTTTCAAATTTCATTAAAAATGTCAAAATTATTTAAATAATATTTACATATAATTAATGTAATTCAATTTAAAAAATATCTTAAAATTTTAGAAGAAAGAAGATGAGAGTTTTTAAAAGATTCACAAGGAAACGAAAACAAATCTTCTCAGAGGCATAGTTTTTAAATTAAAATGTATTCAATTCCACAAATATTTATCTTTTTTTTATAAATGAAAAAATTAATTGAAATAAAATTAACTCCATTAAAATGAGCTAACTGTTAAAGTTATTTTTATTTATACAGTTCTAAAATAAAAAATTTATTTAATAAATTATGCTTACAATATACAATATTTGAATTTATAATTGATTTAATATTTAAATATATGGATATATACAAAATTGATTGTAACTAATAAGAATTCTGGGAGATGTTCCCATTGAATTTTTTTTCAATTTCACGTAAAATAACTATGCACGTTTATATATCATGTATAACATTGATAATCATTTAAAAATAGAAATGGAGATGGAATTAAATTATTACAAATAAATGTAAAGGATTTTTTTCACACATATATATATTACCAAAACATTACTGTATTTGTTCGAGCGATAACGTCTAAAAATGTCCTATATCATGATTCAATGCCATGGAAAGATACAAGTAAAAACATTTAAGTTTAATTGGAAAACTTTACTGAAAACTGTTTAAAAAGTCAAATTTTCTGAAGGCAGAACATGTGCAATGCATAATAATATTAAATGCAAAAAAGACATAAAAAAATCCAAGAAATAAGTAAGAATTAAATTTTTAAATAATACTAAGTATTTAAAAATAATACAGAGACCTAATTAATAATTCAGTAAGATTTCTAGGGCTGCAGAATTGTTAAGAGAAATTGACGGCAAATTTAGAATTATTTGTAAAAATTTTTTATAATTAAAAGTGGTAATTTTTAGCCAACTCAGATCTTCTTAAGAAGTAGTAATATAATCCAAGTAAGTCCATTCTATAAAGTCAAGTAATATTGAAAAATTACAAAATTGGAGAACTTAAAAATTATTTCAGAATGACAAGAAATATCTTACTCCAATTACAAAAACATATACAGGTTTCGGATAAGGTAGTCCCTACGGTACCATGTCATGTTTGTAGTGGTTCGAATCCACTTTAAGATGTAGGTCCCTCTCTAATATGATTGTAGAGCGCCAGTAGTAGGGCTGACAGCCTTACCACGTCACAGAGCCAAAACAGATTTCTACCAATCAGGCCCTTTCATAAGTGCTCCATCACAACAAGCCCCCTCCCCCTTTCAAACCTTATATGAGACCAAAAGTTCACAGATTTGGAACTTAGATGTTGTTTCTACTAAGTGGCATAAGAAATAACAATAAAAACTTATTGTTTTTTGAAATAGTTTTAAATTTTCCTCGCATTTATAACTACATTATCAGAGCAAAGACAACAAGAATTCTAAACACTATAAAAGGTCAAAAATTAAAGAGAAAATGCTTATAATTGTTCAGATATATATATAACATTTTCAACCTTAATGCTAAAATTAAAGATCTTAATTCTTAATTTGAAATTTAGTTACGTCAAAGATGATCCAGGTAGGAAAAAAAAATGATATTTATAAAATTACAAGATGCTCAATGAAGAAGAAATTCATGTATTAAAATATTCATGTTTTAAATATACCAAACAGTGAGAAAAACTAATAAAAAAATTTCGTGGTCAGATCTTTATGCATTTATTCACTCTTTTTCCTACCCCCTGATGCAATATTATCTTCAAACTAAGAATCCCCAATATTTGCTGAACTCCAATCACGACCGTCGTACGTTTGTGCACACACACGCAAAGGTGCACGTGCCCGAATTCCTCATTCCACAACCCCCCATCCCACCCCAAGTGACCACCCCCCTCTCCAAATCAGTTTAAGTATGGACGCAATCCGAAAGTTAAATCAAACCCTCAATATTTGGAAGAAGGGAGTGCAGCTTGAATCTGTCATAGTTTGCAACATAAGCAAATCAGTGCGCGCGGGTTGGGGGAGGGACCTGCAGTCCATTATCCCTGAGCAAACACGAAGGGAAAACTCTTTTCATTTCGTTTCTGGTAGCATGTTTACGTCTTGGATTAGGAGAGGCGGTGAAAGCGGTTCTTTGTTATTCAAATGGGAAGCCAAACAAGGAGAAAAGTTTGACTAAATGATGTATTGGGGAGATACAATGCCAGGAAATTGCCTTGTTGGGCCTGAGATTTATTGAATTTTAAAAGCTTCCTCCTTCCTTCCACCATGATGTTTTGTATCTGCCGTTTCCCTTTCCCCCTTTTAAATTATGGGTATATGTTGGAAAGTTTTTGCATGTATTGTAAAGAAAAAAAATTTAATGAAAATACAATACTGAATAAAATTAATTTTGTTAAAAGTTTTTTTTAGGTTAATGAAAAATTTATTTTGAACGAATTTTCGAATCACAAATTTAACTTGAATTATTCAATTAACTTTGAATTATTCAGTTGCGTAGGACCTTGCTATATTTTGCTGTTATAAATGTATGTGCAAGTTCATATATTTATAATATAAAAGTGGGGCCTTGATGGCCGAGCGGCTAGCGCTCTGGCTCTCGCTATCCCAGGTTTCGAGTTCGAGTCTCGGCGGTGTCATGAATGTTTGTAGTGGTTTCGAATCCACCTTTAAACCGTAGGTTTCGGTCTAATATGATTGTAGAACTTTGTGGGAGTAGTGTTACTCGCGTCCATAGCATATCTTCAAGTTACAGGTACCCCCTGAGTAGTGCAAAAATGAGTAACAGCAGTGCAGGCCTTGCTTATGACATACTGTGATTATACTGTGTCTGTATTGCCACCTGAATTAGAACAACAACAATGTAATATAGAAATGCCACTCATGAAACTGAAAAATTCAAAACAAATGACTAAAAAGCACATCGATTTAAATACATTTTTAAAAAATAATTTAGTGGATCGCTTTTTAAAATTAGTTATTATTAATAGCATGTGAAAAATGTTAAAAATAATTTCATTGATGTTTTACTTGATTTCAGAATTTTAATTTCAGAAATCTATTTTTTTTTTTTTTTTTTTTTTTACAAAATTATATAAATACAAATAGAAAAGAAGTTTATAAAATCTTTCCAACTACTGTTTGTATAAGCAGAAAGCTTTTTTCAACATTTTTTTTTTTGAAGGTAAGAATGATAATATTTCATTATGAGATTCTGCATTTTTTTTTTTTTTCTCTTTATTTGAAAATTTTTTAGTTATTGGTGTTTTGTGATTTTTAATGTCTCATTGTTTTCTAAGTTTAAAAATGAATGAAAAGTTATTTTAAGAATTAAATATTAATGAGGAACAGCATTACAACTTTTTTTATCCATGATATTTACATCATTATTATTAATAATAAGTTACTTAATTCTGAACTTAAACTCTTAAAAGAATATTAGTTTTTCAAAAGTATCAGATTCTACAAGATTATTATGCAGTAGAACATGAAATAAAATAAAACATTGCATTTCAATTATTCAAATAATATTTATTATAGACAAAACCTTTTTTATTTGAAATAAATATATTCAGTTATTTATTTTAGGAATTTGAAATAGGTAGGTACAAATTTTGTCCCTATTTAAATGGATATTTTTTTAATATCCACGTGAATAAATTAAAATTTTTAGTATTAATTAATAATGAAAATATATAATTAATAATAAACAAATAAAACAATTATTTTTCTTTTCGGTTAAAAGTCAAGTTAAGTAATCGTCTTTTGAATTTAAAATTATTTACAATTTTCACAGCAGTAAATTAAAAATTGACTTGCATTGAGATCAGAGAATACTTTAATCAAGAACATACAAAACAAGAACAATCTCAATATATAATTTAATTGAGGAATGGCCAAAGCCATTACAAAATTTTAATATTAAGTCCTATTTTATTTATTTATTTAAAAAAATTATTTTTCAATTTATATTAGTTTATTTTCATTTCAATTCGTATTTTTTTTTTCAATTTACATATATTTTATGTATGTTTTTTAAACTTATATATATTTTCATTTCATTTCCTATTTTTTCAATTTATATATATTTTTATACATATTTTTTTCAATTTGTTTATATTTTCAATATTCTTTTCAATTTAAAATTATTTAAAATTTTCGCAGCAGTAAATTAAAAATTGATTTGCATTGAGACCAGAGAATACTTTAATCAACGATATATAAAACAAGTAAAATCCCTGAGATATGGCCAAAATCATTACAATATTCTAATATTGAGTCCTATTTTATTTATTTATTTAACAAAATTATTTTTCAATTTCCTATTTTTTTTCAATTTATATATATTTTTATGTATATTTTTTTCAATTTTTTTACATTTTCAATATTAATATTTTTTTAGTTTATATATAAATTTCATTTCATTTCATAATTTTTCAACTTATATATATTTTTATATATATATTTTAAATTTATTTATATTTTGAATATTTTGTTAAATTTAAAATTATTTAAAATTTTCGCAGCAGTAAATTAAAAAATTGACTTGCATAAAATACATTAATCAAGAACATATAAAACAAGATCAATCTCAACATATAATTTAATTGGGCAATAGCCAAAACCATTATAATATTTTAATATTAAGTCATATTATTTAACAAATTTATTTTTTAAAAAAGAAACCCTCCTTATAAAAATCGATTGAATGTTCATTTACATTAGAAAATATATATTAGCATTTAAAAGTATGAAATATTTTTCAGTATACACACTAATCAAAGAAACTATCGACACATAGCATTGATAACAACACATAACATTCATATAATAACAAATGCATAACAAACACATAACAGCTATAAAATAACAAACATATAACATTAACATTCATATAATAACAAACACATAACATTAACATTCATATAATAACAAACACATAACATTCATATTGTAATAACTTAAGCATTTAAGAAAGTAAATAATTTCATCTCTAATTAAAGTATATATTTACCATCTAATTTGTACGAAACGATTACCATCTCTTTGTACAGTGCCATTATCCGTTGAACCCCAGCGGATCCGAACCCGACCCAACCCGAACCGTTCCTGAGAGGCTACTTGAGTCGTAAACCGTTCCTCCCGTCGCCTCCCTGCGGCTTCAAAAAGAGTCCTCCAGAAATGCTCGACACCTTCGTGGGACTGAAGGAGCTTCGAACGCCAAAACACACAGCGGACCGGTTACTTCCATCTCATAGAACGATTTTACACTCTCATTACTGCGCTGAAAGGCATCGCATTTGGTTTTTGAACTGGGGACTCTAATAATGTCTTGCGTGAAAGTATCTCGTTAAAAGTTTTTTTTCTTCTTTCTTTCTTCCTTGCTTCTTCTGCTTCTTTTAGTGGAGTTTTCTTTGGTTGAGTTGGAGATGGATCCTGTTTATAGCCCCAGGCAGATGTGGGTTGAATAATTATTTCAATGGTCGTGAACTTTAGAAAGATCTCGTGGTTGTTGGAAACGTGACTTCACGATCTTTGTATTCATGCGAATGGAAATGTATTAAAGGAATGTAATATTGTATGTAATATAAACCGTAGGTTTTGATCTAATATGACTTTAGAGAGTTGGGCCTAGGGCTGACAATCCTATCCCGTAGAAAGAAAAACATATGTCTCAAAATTTACCAGTAGGCAGACGGCCTTTGACCACCATGGGGCTGTTGCGCCAATGAAGAACAAGAATACTGAATGTCTCTGGTGCTCGGTACTACAGGTATTGGGTTCAAGTCCCGGTGATAACGTGGATGTTTGTAGTGATTCGAATCCACTTTAAACAGTAGGGAGCGGTCTAATATGATTGTAGAACGTTGACTGTAGGGTTGACTGTGTAACCCTACCCCGTAAAAAGAAAACATCTCATGTTTTGGAATCTGCCAAAAGGCAGATGGTCTTGGCCCACCATGGGACTGTTGCCCCAATGAAGAAGAAGAACAATACTGGGTATCTGACTACTACAGGTTTATATATCATATCATTACTACAGATTTCGGGTTAGAGTCCCAGCTGTACCATGAATGTTTGTAGTGGTTCGAAATTCACTTTAAACCGTAAATACCGAACTAATATGACCGTCGAGCGACAAATCAGGGAATTGGGCTAATAAACCTACCCCATAAAAAGAAAAAATTCTCATGTTTCGAAATCTGCCAGTAGACAGAAATCCTTAGCTCACCATGGTCTGTTGAGCCAATATGATAACAATGAATACTGGTCGTAATACTGGAGATTCGCGAACTAATTACAATGGATGAAATATTACAGCATGGAATGCAAAATTCGTTTTATTTATTTCATTGATAATCATCATATAATGTTCATTGAATGCAAAAATATTTCAGGAATTATTATTTTTCCATTATTCTTCATATATGAAGAAAAGTTCCCTAAGAAAGAAACCTTTTTTTGGACAGAAGAGGCCGTTTTTTTTTTTTGTGTGTGTGTCGTAAATCATTTAAATATGTTTACTTAAATCCTTATGTTCATGTTTATAGAAAAAGAGATCTTTATAACAAATAAGACAATTAATTTTTTCCTATAAGCAATATTTTATGAAATAAATACGATGATATAGGTAAAGTATTCTTTTTAAATTCTTTTTTCACACTATATATATATATATATATATATATATATATATATATATATATATTCTTCTCTTTTTTTAATATATTTTTAAGTATTTCGTCAATGTTTTTAGACTATATAAAGGAAATTGATATAATTTTCGTAATACTCTAAAATTAATTTTAGAACGACATTAAATTATTGAATTATTCTTATGTTAACATAATATTTTTTGTAAAAGTTTTTGAAGATTTTAAATTTCGTTATCACAGTAAATTTTAAAAGGCCAAGATATATCAAATCTAAATGTGAAATCTAAAATACCGAAGCATTGTTAATGAAGCGCATTAATCAGGTACACCATTAACATGTATTTTGTGGGAGTTTTTTAAATTAACGACATAAGAACAACAAACTTTCGAATTTTCATTTTAAAATGTTAATTTCAAATTTTAAAAGTTATATTTATATCTTTTATTGGAAATACGTTTTATGAAGTTGAAGACATTTCGTACACTGGTATCCAAAAAATTAAGAACATTAAATAAAAATAAAGAGCAATTGAGATTATAACGCCAAAATTGTTTTAAGCTATCATCAAAACACATGGTTTTAAAAGTTCATCAGTTTCTGCAAATAGAAACTATGCGGAGAGTCATTGCGCTAATAGAAACGGATTAGAGCAACAACCCTATGTAGCAATATGGTGTTGAGTGTGGCCCCTTTCTGTAATTTGTCAAGTGTGGAATACATTTCTAAGAACAGAAGTAGCTTTGAGATGATCACTTCCAATCAAGACCAAGAGCTAACAAATATTGCAGATTACCTCTATTCGAAGATAATTTCAAGGAAGCACAGAAAAAGATATACCAGTCAATCTTATAGCCGCTAGTAGAAGCTGGTATCCAAATCAATTGCGAGTGGAAGGCTTCACGAACAAAAGTTGTATGCAAGATGTTCAGCACTGTCTGTACCCCTCAGCATCCTTGTGAATTGGCGTGCCAGTGAATTGAGATCTAAACTGTTTATTGGTGAGTCCCGGATTTGCTATCCAAATGATTCATGAAGATTATTGATATGGTGAGAGCAGAGAATCCGTTAATATTCCATCAATATCTGTGAAAGAGAAAGATTTGAAGGATACAAAAGTGTTATGTGTTCACATGTACCTCTTTAGATGGCTGTGCTAACTTTATCATTCCATTTATATAGAGACGACATTCTTGATGCAATTATTCATCTTTGTTCTGGGAATCCAATTATTTGTCTTTGTCCTGGGGAATCAAATTGTTGAATTGTTCATCATTGGTGCAATTAAAAAATTTTTTCTTAGATTCAGTTTATTTTAATCAAACATTATTATTCCTTTAACCTTACGATCTACTTTTTCAGTCATTTTTTTATCCTAATGCAGCAGGCAAATAGGCCGTGATCTTTTATGTCATAAGGGCTTCACCGACGTTACTCATTTTACTCTACCCAGGGTGCGCATGTAACTTGAAGATAAGCCACGGACGCGGAGTAACAATGCCCCCGCAACGCTCTACGATCCAATTAAACCGGGACCTACGGTTTAAAGTGGATTCCGAATCATTAACACCCATGGCAACGCCGGGATTTGAACCCGATAGCTGTGGTACCGAGCGCAGAGCACTACCACTCGGCCATCAGGCTCCCAGTTTTTCAGTCATATAATTATAAATATGGGCTTGATGGCCGAGTGATTAGTGCTCTGACCTTCCTTTGCCACACGTTTAGAGTTCGAGTCCCGGCTATGGCATGGATGTTTGTAATGGTTCAAAATCCACTTTAAACCATAGGACCTGATCTAATGACGGTAGTTTGTAAGGCTGACAACCCTACTCCGTAAAAAGAAAAACATCTCCTGTTTCGGAATTTGCTATAAGCAGATGGCCTTGGTCCACCATGAGGCTGTGTTACGCCAATGAAGAAGAATTACAAATTTAATCTTACGGCTCATATAAATATCGCATTGTTATAAATTATTTATTGAAATTGTTAAGAAGTTTTATTATTATTATTCAGAAGTTTTTGTGAATGAGTATATTTGAGTATAATGAGTATAATATGAGTATTTTTGAGATATTTCTATGAAATAAGTTGCTTATTCTTGCCAATAAAAACATCTATTCGCTGGAAAGCAACCATATTATTATTATAAATTATTCCATAAAATAACTGTTCATTTATACAGCAACTTTAACAAAGCATATTGATGATGGCAGGAAGTTTATTAGTCACATAGGTACTCATTAAATAGTACACTAATTGCCAGTTTTTCCGCAGCTTTAAGTCTGTATGAAAAACATTGTATTGTTTTTACGCTTTTTATCGCATCAGAGTTCAATTGTTAATGATATTGCGACATCATTAACAAAACAAGTTAAATTACCTGCTGTATTTCATTATAAAAAAACCTAGAAAAAATATTATCAATACTTGTTAAATTATTGAGAATTTTGTAATTTTTATTAATGTTAAGAAAATGAAATAACTATTTTACTTACAGCAATAATTTTTCTCCTAAAACATACGTAGGAAATATAAAATATTTATTTCTCAATCATAAGTACAATACAATAAATGCACAAATGCAATAAAAGTAGAAACAATAGTGAAATATCGAAAGCTTCTGAAATAAAAGTGAAAAAAAAATCACAGACTGTTTGAATCAAAAGGCAACAAAAGGTCGGCTCTTGACTGATGACTTGGATGACCAACTGGGCATTGGTGAGCTTGACCTGCAGGAATCTCCAACTCCTTTTTTCAAAGGATCAGGAATAGATTTATTGTTTTCAGTTCCAATGAATAAACATGTTATTTAGAAAGGGTCAAGGAAAGGGCATAATAGACGATGCTGTAAATTCTTTTAAACGATTCATGTGGACCGAAAAGAAAATTGATTTTATGTACTTTCAGTCTCAATGTGAATGAAAACGGCTTTAAAGATTTATTAAAAAGTTGTATATAGATTTTATTATCATTTATAAGAAAAAATATTTATAAAATCTTTATAAATAGTAGGGTTAAAATCATTGTAACATTTAAATTCTTTTACAATAAAAATGTATAGCAGATTTGATATTTTAGTAATTCTTCTGACCTTTCTTTTTTATTAGCAGATATTTTTTTAAATCAATTTTTGATGCAAATCTTATAGACTTCGCAAGTTTTTTAAAGTATATATAAACATATATTATTATTTTATTTTTGTCAATCTGTGCCAAACATTTAAACTTCAGGGCCTTAATCGAGTGACTAGCGCTCGGTACCAGAGGCTTTGGCTCGACTTCCGGTAGGGGGCATGAATGTTTGCAGTGGTTCGAATCCACTTTAAAACCGTAGGTCCCGGTTTAAATTGACTTTTAACGTTCGGCATAGAGCTGACAACCTTATCCAGTAAAAAGGTAAACATCTCCGTCTCGAACTGTGTTAGTAGGCAGACGTTCTTGGCCCACCATGAGGCTGTTGAGCCAATGAAGAAGTTGAATACTGGATGTCTCTGGCTCTCGGTACCACAGGTTTCGAATCCACTTTAAGCCCGGCGGTGCCATGGATGTTTGTAGTGGTTCAGAATCCACTTTAAACCGTAGGTCCCGGTCTAATATGATGCTTATTTAATATACTTTGTAAAAACAATATTTAATATACTTTGCAAAAAATTACATACTACTAAATAAATTTATCAAAGCATATATTAGGATAGATGCAATGGTTTACTTTTTCATTGATTTTTTTATTTATTATGAATGGCCATGTATACTCTAATTTTATATGAAAGGAATTAATAAAAATTATTTCAGATATTTTTATTTCAGGCATTTCACTCTTTTCAGCAATTACAGTCTCGCATGAAAAAAAAATACAGAGTAAAAGAAACTTTATTATATCTGTAAATAGGAATAAATAAAAGTAAGATAGGTATAAATATAAATAAAATAGAACAAATTGAATATTTACTCTTGCATTTATTCTTTTTATTTATTATCCTCTTGAATATTATCTTTATTCTTTTGAAAATATTTACTCTTTTAAATTTATTTATAGTGTGTATTTTGGAAAAATATCATTAACTATAAGAAATGCCCTTATCAAATATATTGATTTAGATATTAACATGTGTTTATAAAAAATTGCCATGATAGCAAATAAATATTAAGTTTATTTTAATTGTTTCAAAAATAAATTGATCTATTTTCAAATTTTTATTCCAGTCTATTTCTTTTCTGTTTCATATTGTTGGGTGATAAATAATAACTTTTTTTTTAATATGTGATTTTTTTTTTTTTTAAATCTTATATTAAAGAGAATAAAAATAAATTTCTACTCCAAAAATTATGTTATAATGATGTCGTGAAACTTTCAATATATACATATTTTTTTAATTTGCCATCATTGCCATTTATTAACTTTAAATTTTCTTAAAATATCATCATTGAAAAACAACAATAAAATTAGTGAACGTGCTTTTCTGGTCTTATCAGACTAAAATAATCTTTAAAAATTTATATATTTAAATAAAAAGTAACATGTTTATTTAAATTGAAGACAAAAAGATTAATTTAATCGTAATAAACAAGTTTTCAATTAATGCAATTAAAGAACAAAAATGATAAATAAATAATCATTGATGATTGTCGATTTAACAAATTCAACAAACAATTACTTGGTAAATATGAAGAATCTATTGAGCCAAGCTAGGCAGGAACAAAATTTTAATTGCTTTATTTCTTCTTAATAAAATGGCAACATCGCTTTCCTGGTGACGTCACTAAAGCGTGTGACGTCAGTGGATCACGCCACGTGATGCGTGAACCTGTCTCGTCGGATGCCCTCGAGCCATCAGGACCCACCTGGTTGGAAAAGTCCTGATTTCATGGCAGAACAAATCCCTAATTCTCCGGAATTTTATCCGGGAAATCCTTCAGAAACGAGGAATTATATTAGGGAATGTGTGATTTTGACAAGTTCGCAAATAGCTGGGGTGTTTTCTTTCTTCCTTCTTTTTCTTTTTTTTTCTTTTCTTTTTTTTTTTTCATCTCTTTTCATTTATTTGTTTGTTTGTTTTAGAATTGTTGCCGGCTTCTACTTGTGGTCCATGTTATTCTTCCCTTCTAATTTACACGCAGAAAAGGCAAATACGTCTAATCGCTGTGTGACGCTTTGTTGCCCAGATAATTCCTCTTTCATTTACAAGGTATGGGTGCCAGGTGATAAATTAAATAGGGTAAAAGCGATCAATAGGAAGAGAGAGAGAGAGGTTATTTTCTTTATTTACGTCGCTAATCTTTGCTAAGCTTTATTTTCTTTGGTCCCCAAAATAATTACCGCGATAAAATCGACGCAGGCCCCTGTTTAATGGCATGTGCAGTCAGTGTCACAAATTTAATTGCATGGTCTTGCAAGTTCCAGGCTTTAAAAGAATGGTCGATTAATGCTTAGATGAAGAGCGGAGCACTAAATTATAGCCGAGGTTTTCTTCTATTACTGTGATTTAGAAGTTTTATGGGATTGAATATTTGAGTGTAATGAAAGAGTTTTCTTTTATGGCTTTTCTCTCGGGATAGGGAAGAACTTAATTAAAATTATATATATTTCGGGAAATGAGTATCTAGTGCATTTGAGACATTGCAATTTCTTGCTTTTACTTGTTGGTTTATAGTTAATTGAATTAATGATTTTTTTAATTTGCCGTCTGAAATTTTAGATAAAATATCGATACTTAAATAAAATGTTTACAATATATATATATATAAAATACAATATATAATCTATATTAGCCTATATAATCTAGAAATATTAAAAATTGGAAATATTAAAAACAATAGTGTTAAAACAATAATGCTGGTTGAAACAATAGTGTTACTTCAGAACTGTAACAGTTTCTGAAAATTTTATCTTCCCGATGCCCTTTCTTTGTAATATACAAATCCCACAGCCAAAACAAAATTACATTACAAATTTATCCCCGACTCATTTTTTTTATTTCAAATTCTTGTTTTAAAGTTTTGGTTGCAAGAGGTTATTTATAAGTATTTAGCGGAATGGCAAAGTGACTTTCTGTGGCGCTCAGTTAAACAGGTTTTGGGTTGGAGTCCGGGCGATCTATTATGATCGTAGAGGTCTATTATGATCGTAGAGCTAGTGTTACTCGTGTCCGTGCCATATCTTCAAACAACACGTGCCCCCTAGGTAGTGATAAATGAGTAACCGCGGTGTAGTGTCTGTTTTTGTCAGCTGCATTAGAACAACATATATAATTTAATATTACTTTTTAGTTATTTATATATATTTTATTATTTTTTTAGGTTGTAGAAAACTACTGCATTTTAATTTCACGTAATTGTATATTGACTTTTTTTCATTGCCGGCCTGATGGTCAATTGGCTAGCACTCTGGTCCTTGATACCACAGGCTTCAGGTTGGAATCCTGGCGGTGACATGGACGTTTGTGAGTGGTTCGGAATTCAAGTTAAACTGTAGGTCACGGTCTAATTACCCTAAAGTGCGCAAAGCATGACCACACCAAAGAAAATCTTCTTCATTGGCGCAATGGTGAGTCAAGGAAGTCTGCCTGCTGTCCGATTTCGAGACAGGGGATGTTTTCTTTTTATTGGATAGGGTTGTCAATGTCTTACGCTCTACAGTCATATTGGACCGGGACCTACGGTTTAAAGTTGATTCCTAACCACTACAAGCCTCCATGACACCGCCCGAACTCCAACCCAAAACCTGTTTAACTGAGTGCCACAGAGCTAGTCACTTTGCCATCAGGCTCCTGTATGTTGGCTGAATGCTTATAAATAACCTCTTGCAAGCCAAAACTTTAAAACAAGAATTTGAAATAAAAAATGAGTCAGTGGATCTATTTCCCACTCAGATATGTACTTTTCAAATTATGCACTTTGAAAATAAAATATGTAATTTTGTTTTGGCTGTGGTATTTGTATATTACAGAGAAAAGGAATCGGGAAGACAAAATTATTTAGAAACTGTTACAGTTCTGAAGTAACACTATTGTTTCAACCAGTATTATTGTTTTAACACTATTGTTTACCAATACTATTGTTTTTAATATTTCCAATTACCCCTTGATCTCGAAAAAATTAAATGACGCAATTTTTCCATCTTATCTAAAAATAAGAGGTACAATGAATTTTTAACATGAAAATTTTTCAACAAGATTTAATCTTACGTTCCTCTAATATTATTTTCGATTAAGTGGTTTGCAGTTTTTTATTTCTTTATTTTTTAATTCATCACTCTAGTTTTGAAATTCAATATATTGTCATTGAAAAATTAACAGAATTTTCACTGAAAAATTCAAAATACACATATTTAATTTTTTGATACACATATTCAAATTCGATTAACCTGAGTTTGGAAATCAATCTAGGAGGCCAAAAATTTTGTAATTCCCGGCTGATCGAAATTGATGAAAAATTGAGGTATCTTTTCAGTTACATGGTTAAAAAGTCAATATTATTTTATTTTATTTAATCTACATAATTAAATTTACTACCTTCCTAAAATTTTATAGTTTTCAATACAAGCATTAACGATATTAAACTCAACAGCAATCATTTAATCATGGCGATTATTTAATAAAAATATTCAAACTTTTCATTTGTAATTAATGTGACAACGATTTTTAATGACTTATTTTAAGCCCCCTTTTAATAATGCAAAGTGAGTAATGGTCAAATAAAATAGGTAAAATCATAATAATAAACAGCTCTTATTTTTATGGAAACACTATTAAAGAGGAAATAAATCACCCTAAGACCAGTAACCACATGACTCCTGTAAGTGTTTGCCAGCTGCTGATTAAAGTAAGCATTTACAAAACAGAAACAACATTTACATGTCCACATCCATCATGTCCATGTCCACATCCATGTCCATGTCATTGCACATCTTACATTGTAACTGAATTTATTGATTAATACCACGCTTATTGAAAATTGAGAAAATTATATTTTATTGAAAGTTGACGTCACTATATGACAAAATGTTAAAATCCTGTTTCAATATTTGAACTTTGCTTTACTGAACTTATAGGTGAACTTTACTAACGACTATATAAACTCAATGTAATAAGGTCTCTCAACGTCATAAAATGCTGCATCTACTTATTTTAACAATATAATAATTCATCATGCTTTTAATCCTAATTCTATTCAAATGCACTAAAAAAGCCAAATCCAGATTTCTGTCACATATTTGGAAAATGCAATATCTCTTCCATTCATTTGATATCTTTTTCTTTGTTAAAAAAAAAAAAAAAAAAAAAAAAAAAAAAAAAAAAGTAATTTTTTTCCTACGAAATATATGAACGATATTTTTTTGTTTTTAGGCATAGATAAAACGCTGATCCAGAATCTTCACAAAGAGAAAAGTTTCGTTTTCTAAGAGGTCAACTATTTTTTTATGTGGAAGATAAAAAAAAAAAAAAAAAAAAAAAAAAAAATTCCACCACCATTACTTTTACTTTTCAACGTAAAAAAAAAAAAAAAAAAAAAAAAAAGAAAAGAAAGAAAAAAGAAACGCCAAAACGGGAAAAATGGAAAAAGTTCTCCTCTCGCTTGCCAACAATATGGTCTGATACTTCAGTGAAAAATAGCCGCACTCCCAAAATAGGCCCTTCCGACCAAGTCTTTCCAATCCCGGGCTCTTACTTAGATTTACTTCCATAAAAATCACAGTTCCCGCCCTTTTCGCTTTTTTTACTTCCTCTGTTGTTTGCTGTTGTTTTTGTTTTACATCCCCCTCCCTCGTGGACGGACTTCGTATGTGTTTCTATCGGACCCAAGTTTCCTTTTACAGCATATATATATATATAGATAGATAGATCCGTATGTATTCAGCGTCCTGCAAGGGGGACAAAACATTTTGAAATGCCATGCAATTAAATGGGGCATTATGAAGGGCAGTTTTTTTTTGCCTCCCTTCCTATGGCATGAACGTGCGTCTTTTCGTCCAGCCCGTCCTTGTGCTTTAGCAACCATTTATGTATGTCGTAAAAGCAAATGGACCAGAAGTTCCTGAATTTACGGTATAAAAGGAATAAGTATAGTATTGTGCAAAAAGGGAAGGAATTTCTTTTCTATTCTTGTGGCTCTGTTTGAGTTTTGGAATTTTTTTTTTTTTTTTTTTTTTATGAGGCTACGTATACGAGTAGAAATCTATAATATTCAGCACAGAGTCATAGGGAAATAGCCTACAAATGGATTTTCGAGTTTTATTACTGTTTTTTATACAGAAATAATAATAAACATAAGAAATATTATTAGAAATAAGTGATAAAACAAAATTTATTTGATATATTAGTGCTCTAATAAGATTCTACCAAATAGTGTAAGAATTTTCTTTTAAGCAAGCTTATAACTATTTATAGGTTTCTATAAGTACATTCTCACATTAATTATTTTGCATGTTACTTCGTTTGGCTTTGTTTGTCTCTCTATGGTCATTTTTTGCACACTTTAGGCATAATTTGGCAGGAACCTACAATTTAACATGGATTCCGAACCATTAATAAGTTTCTATGCCCCTTCCATAATTCAATACCGATACACCCACCGTCCCAGTTGGCCAACAGGCCACTACTAGTTAGTGCTCAAGAGGACCCTGCTTTTATCCTGTACTTGTAGGCCCTTTTAAACTGAGTAAAGAGATTTGACTTGAAGTGGTAATTGTGGCAAAATCGCTTCATGATAGTTTAATATCAGAAAATTGAACTGACAGAATGGAGTTTTTCCAATTTTCTATAATTAGAAAACAAATGCTGACAGTGACTTTTGAAAAATTGCTAATTCTGAAAAGCGCTTAATCAGAAGTATTTCCTCCTTCACCTACTATATGCCTTAGGTAACGACATGTCTGTTACAATATCACTGGTCTATGACATGATAGTTTAATATCAGGAATAGGATTAGAAAATATTCTGATAACACTTAATCATATTTTTGATGGATATTTTTATTTGCATGGGATACTTCTACGTCACAGTAAAATTATTGTAAAAAGTCATTTTTTGATAATTGATTTTATAAAGTCTGTACTTTTCTACTATTGAATAAATCTAACATAATTCTTTCAACAAGATAAGTAATTGATAATTTGGTTAATAAGAAGTATATATAACTTGTTTTTATCACACAGAGTTAATTTTTTAAAAGCATGTATTGCATCAGGAAATAATCAAATTTTGCTTACATTGGCTTGATTTGTCGTTGTACGGTTATTTTGTGCCCACTTTGGGCTAATTAGGCCGGGACCTACAGTTTAATATGGTTTACGAACCACTAACAAACATCCATGCCAACGCCAGGATTAGAACCTGAAGCATGTGGTTACCAAAGGCCAGAGCGCTAGCCAAGTAACCATCAGGCCACTTATTTACCTTTATAAATAAATTAATTTTAGAAGTGATTTATCCATAGTAGTAGATATACAAAAATACCATGCTGATTAAATTCCCATAAGATCATGCATTATAAAAACGAATCATGATATATAAATTGAATTATTTTTATTTTATTAAAAATCATTATTTTTTAAATTCTTTACAAATTTTACTTTCAAAATGGATTTAAATTGTATTCATATAAAACTTAAAATTTTTTTGTATACAATGTATATAAAAAAAATCCCCTTAATAGGGGTGAGAAAAATCACTGACTCATAGGATCACCCACTGAGTACTTTTAACGATTCTCCCTGTATACCATTTCTCGAGTGAAAGCCACAAAGTAGTTTTAAATCGCTTTCCACAAAACTAATTTCACACCTACTGTGCACGCGATTTCCCAAGAAAAGTCATGTGTACCTGCAAGTGAATGTCCTGACAATCGTAAAAAAATCCGTTTGAAAGTCGACTTATTTCCGCAACTTTCCAGAGAACTTGTGACTTTCTCTGCTCCCACACGTTGAAGGGACTCCGATCTATTCACAGATGAAGCAGCAATAAGCTTGATTTCTACAAATGAAGCCCCACAAGGTATATATAGATATATTCATTATATAATAATCGCTTTTCAACTTGCCCTCTGCATGCAGCCATATTTGCTTTCCTTTCTTCTTCTTCCAGGCTCTTCATTCTTGCTTCAGGAGAATTGGCCCAACTTGTAGGTCCGAGGGTGGTCTTGGGGGTGCTTTTTTGCTTCCCAGAACTAGAAAAAAGTCCTTTGTGTGCTCAACTGTGGTGTCCCCGTCAGGTAGTTCATTTAATCTGACACTGGAAGTTCAAAGTTCGTTTGCCTACCTGTCGGGGCCGTGCATTGCGGCCTACGCTGTGTCTGATTAAAGGTTCACCGGGTCTTTATTTGTGGGAACATACCGAAAAATGAGCTATGCAGCTTTATTATCGTTATGGTAGCTGGGATTATGGACACCGTTAGGAGTTTTGTATTGTGGGAGACTTCATTATTTGATTATAAGCGACCTTGTATGCTTGCGTGGGGTGACTTTGGGGGGTTGAGGTCTTTTAATACTGGCCACCCGTTTAGCGTTATTGAATGTTGGAATGCATGTTTTTTTTTTTTTTTTTCTTCAATCAAATGCCGAGCTTTCTTGACTTCTTTTCTAAACTGAAAAGCATTCCAGTGAGTAATTTTTGTATTGGGTTTGAGGGAGTAAGGTCTTTTTTTTTTTTTTTTCTTTTCCTATTATTTATACTTTTATTAAATTTGTGGTATATTCTTAAAGTCAAGGTTCCCTCTTTGCAGGAGGTGAAATTTTTACAGTGAGGTTCAAAAATTGATGTTAGAAGAATTTCTGGTCTTTTCCTTTGGCTTCGTTTCGTAGTGAAATTACAAATGGTTGATTTCCTTTTAAAGACTGCTTATGAAAAAAAAAAAAAAAGATTTAGATTAAATTTGAAATGAAAATTTTTACTATATATCAGATACAAAATTAGAAGTTTTCTAATAAAGTTACTTAAATTTTCTATGTAGAATTATTATAATATACCTCGATTATCACTTATTATTTCTCACTGCTTTTAAGTGTACGAGTATTGCTCTTACACGTAAAGGCCGATAGTGGTGTGGTAAAGTGTGATCATAATACTCAATATGAAGCAACATGGTGACTTGCTGTGAGTTCAATAATTTGAAAAGGGAAGCTGGATTATAGCTGGATATTGCATAAAGGAAAGCTCACATGTGTGATTAGCTAATTAGAGCATCCAATATGAATAAAGGCCGGTGTTACCATGAAGTATCGAAATTCTGATTTTGATTGTATCAGAAAGTATTTAGATAGAAAATTAAAATTGAAATACAGATAATAACACGTGTTACAGTACAACCAGGGAAGAACTACCTGTCAACTAAAAACACTCTTCAAGAATTATTTAGTAGCATTGTATCTACTTTCCTACTTAGTAGCATCATACTTTCGGGAAAAGGACCGAGGTACTTGATCAAGGAGAGCGATTGCTAACAAATTGAGAGCGCGCACACACACACAAGTCGAGCAATTGAGCACAAATCTCAATCGACTATCATGATGTACAAAATTTAGAAAATACATAATCGACCAGTTAAACGCATGCTGGGATATATCTCGAACATATTTCGGGGGGCATATTTCGAATACGATGGTAGTATTGAATCTGGAGACAGCTTAGAAAATGCTAAATATCCGAGTGTGTAGTATAATTTTTGTACTGCGATTGTGGAAGAAGCAGCAGAAGTTCAAACATTTATTCAGTTAATATGTTTTGTTCTATCTTGAACCAGAGGCTATCGTTCCATGGATTATTGCCACGACGAGAATTAAGTCAATTGACATTCTAAACAATCAAGTCCTTCTTATATTATGTGAATAATACAGAAACTGGTCAACGTATTTTTGAAGGATGCCCTTTTATTTATAACAATTTATTGACATATATTTTTTTTTGTATGGTATTGTATTTGTATTTGAGATAACACCAAATTATAATATGTATAAAAATTATTAGTCTTGTTGAAATGAAGTAGAAATTTAAAAAAAAAATTGTCCACAGTTAATTTCTCAACAATGAGTTTGTTTCAATTTTTTAAAATTATTGTTAAAATTATATTACAATTTTACTAATTTAAACAGCAAACTATTCAATTGAATCAATTTAAAGCTATTTGGTACGTATATTTTTGTTTTAATTTTTTTCTTTTTCTTATTTTATTATCTGTTATCATTTGTATGGCATATTTTATTTCTCAAATTTTGATAATTAAGAAGAAAAAAACAAACCTTTTTAAACAAATTTGTTCATGATATACATTAATTTAAAATAATTTAGAGAAAAAAATGTATTTCTTAAAATAAACTATCAAATAATGTTTCTCTTGAATGTGTGGGACACAATACTTTTTTTTTTTTTTTGTTTAAATGTATAAATGCTTGGACATAAAAGCTTCTGTCCTTTTTTTTTTTTTTTTTTTTTTTTTTTGCGATAAAATTTATCAGCTGGAAGATACTTTGATTACACGACTTCCTTTGAACTACTTTATTGGATGGATTATTGCTTCTGGAGCCTGAAGACCCAACGATAAGGAACGATTATCGAATTCGACCATCTTAGCTTAGCTTTTCTTTCATCCATTCTTCGCAAACGTTAATTTATCATTTCCTAAATAAGGCGAACTGCGAAGTAGGGAAGTAAACAGAAGAGCAATCAAGTTCCTCTTCCTTAAGTGCTTTTTTTTTCTCTCTGGCGTTCCCACCAGAAAACTAACTTTTGCCGGACTTATCACACCTTTTCTCCATCACACCGAGACGAATGGATCAAGTTTTGTGCGCCACAAGCTTAAAAGTTTCGTCAACTAACTGTCAAACAATTTGTCTTCCGTGTAGGCTCTTAGCAGTTGCAATACTAGATTGCCTCTCTCCCCCATCTTTTTTAAGCCCCACAATTTCTTCTTTCCAGCCCCTCTGTCCCTGCACCCCCCACCTAATTCTCCATCCACATGATTGGTACAACCTCAGCGAAGTAACTTTGTTACCAACGTCTCGGTACCTCAATGTTTTTTCTTTTTCTTTATCTTCTTCTCTGTTTCTTTTCTTCTTGTCCTCTTTTTGGCGAGAGAAGAGAACGTTCTGTGTGTGCGGTGGTGGTGGAAAGGTTCTGTTCGTTTTGCGTTGTCAACTTCTCCCTCCCCCATGACTTCATGAAGACGGCGGAAGATGGGATGGTGGCAGTGGGTGGGGGAGGGAGGGAAGAATTACCCTGCCCTCCACCCCCTACCCCCTTCGCTGGTGTTGGAGTCTTAATTAAGGTCTGTCTTTACGGTCGGATGACACTCAGGACAGTTAACGAGTCCTAATTTCCTCGCTGGAACTCGACAGACAGCAAAGGCCTGGCTTCCCAACGTACTGACCTAATGGGACTTCCATCAGAAAATGTCCGTCTGCCTCTGGTTGGGTGTTGGTATATGTGTCTGGGGATGGGGAACACGTTAAGGCCAAGTGACATCAACGAAGTTGTTTTAATGATTCTTACCTGATGATTATGTGAGGTTGCGTCCTCATGAATACAGATTAGTTCCGGCCGGATAATAATTACCATTGCCATATTGAACATGTAGTAAATCGTTAATACGATTTTTAAAAGTACGAATGCATTTCATTTCATTCGTTTCGCCGGAACGTCTTTTGAAGGAAAAAATGGAATTGGAAAACATGGATAAAGCAAGCCACTGTCATCTAAATTGGAGATGGCTTCATGTGTGTTATCTTTCGGGCCTCTTTTCACGCCTTAAACTCTTACATCGTTAACAGGAAATGTTGGTGTGAGGTTGAAGTTTTATCAGTATGTAACGTCTAATTTAGGGTTACTTGTCAACTACCAAAGTACCACAGTGACCGCAAATAATAGAGTGTATGTGTCATTGTTAGATAAAAGGATTCTGGTTTCCTTTACTGAAATGTCAGTTTCATGTAAATAAAATGTTTAATTTTAATAATGAATAATAATAAGAGTAATTTTCCCTTTTGATTATATAATCGCATTAATATACATTAGTATCGAGCATACGGATATTAACATCACATTGAGAACACAGATTTAAATGTAATTTTATATGTAAATTACATTATTTCTTTTATTGAACAACATTGAATTCCTTTCTTAAATGAAGATAAGGATATTTGGAGATGGAGGGATAGGGATATTTTATCTATATTGTATGTCCTTAAAATTCTCTAGATCTCTCTAATTTTTTTTTTTTTTTTTATTGCGATGATCCTTATGAAGATCCAATCGTTCTGATTTAATACATTCATATTCACTTTTATATAAAACAAAATATAATCAGAAGATTGTAAATTATTTACAGGCTTTTCATAGATTAAAGCTGTAATATCCTATATATTCCTATATTAATCTTCTAATGATAGCTATTGACAAATTCTCTAAACCAAGTCTAGCATATTTAGATCAGGAACAACACAAATCCTTCTTTTATCTTTTAATGCTCTATTCAGAAACAAAGACTCCTTTTTTACCTACAGTTTAATTTTTAAAAAAAAATATTACTTTAAAATAAAATTTTTGTAATACATTAAAATAAGCATTGAAAATTCTGTTGAATACACTGATTGATCGAATGAAAAGTATAAAAATGATTATAGTCTAAAGACTTTTTATGAATAAAAGTTAATAAATTTGACGTATTTATTCTGCAACAGTTTAATAAACTAACTGTTAATTTTGAAAGAATTATTTAATTAATAGCATTCACATATTTAATATTATACTTATAAGGTAATAAATGTGACCTACTTATAATGTAATGGAAAATAGTTAACATTATTAATAATCATTTTGTGTTAAATAAACAACTCAGATTATTAAGAGCTGTCTTTCCATGTTTTCTTCACATTTCAAATACTAAATTTTTTAATAAAATTAATTATTTAATTTAATAATATGCCTGTTTCTATATTAAAGGAAGATCTTGATAAGATTTTAAATTTTATTACAAGTTATAATTAACATCTTGATCTCAATATATAATAAAATTTTTCTGAAACAAATCATTATTTTAATGACATAATTTGATTAATATATTCTGAGTTATTAGAAATTAATTTAGAATTTCGTAAATTTAAATAATTTTTAGATTGATAAGCCTTGCAAAAATAAATAAAATTGATTTGTCTATAAAATTAAGAACTTTAATTGCTTAATATATAATTTTAAGAAATTTTAATGCTAAATAAAGTAATATCTTAACTTAGTGCTTTAATTTTATTTAATATAATTATTATTATTTTTTTAATAAGTTTATAAAATAAAAATTTATTTCGAGTAAAATCTGTTTTACTCACATAACTTCTGTGCACAAATTCAACATTATATTTTTAAAATAAAATTAATATTTGTTGGTTTACATAAAATCTTTATTCAATTAATAACATTCTGCTATTTTATATTGATACATTACTACTGTTATAAGATTCCATCAAATAAAATTATTTTATTATTATATATCAGTTAGCTACACTACATTTGGAACCACATTTCAAGAAAAATATTTGAAAGGAGGCATTTATTTAAAGATTCATTTGTTTATTTAAATCATTATTATTATTATTATTTTTTTTTTTTTTTTTTTTTTTGTGAGACCAATTTTTTTTTTAAAAAAATTTTATTTTAACTTATCTGCATTTAACTGTACCTGCGAGAATTGCCTTAACAAATCAAACTAATCTTTCAGCAATTAATTTGCTGAGAATTTACAGTATTTGTAAAGCACCCATAAGTATATTTTTGAAAAATTTTCTTTACAAAAAGGTTTTTGATAGAATCGGAAGCGATATTTATTTGAATATTATTTTTTTTTTTTTTTTTTTTTTTTATGTTTTAAAAGTTGGTAACAAGAATTGAAATAAAATAATTATTTTTGAACAATGATTACTTTTATTTTATCTTATTTTATTTTATATATATATATATATATATATATATATATTATTTTTGTATGACACAAAATTTAGTACACCCCTGCAAAATGTTACATTATTCCAACTATACTATTAAGTAAAAAAATATTGTAAATCAAGTATTCATTTCTAAATTACATATTACAAAAAAAAAATAATAATAAATAAATAAAAATACAAACAACTGTATTCATTTCTAAATTACATCAAATATTAATTTCAAAAAAAAAAAAAAAAATAGAAAGTTTTTGAAGTTTGAAATACGATTTTACTTCTCATTTCTAAGGAAATTTTGAGAAAAAAAATTTATGAAAGAATTATTGACTGATTGGAATTTAACAATTTAAAAGTGAATTAATAAGTCAGATTTTTTTGCATGGGTTCAGCTCAATTAAAATTTCTATTTGAGTGAAAGAAAATGATAAAAACATAGCGAATAAAATTTCAAATTACCTTTTATTTAGTTAATCCTTTTTTGAAGAACTTGAAAACATGCGTTTTTTTCATGCTTAGATTGCATACTTTTATATTAATTTTTGATTTTTAAAGCAAAAATATATGCATTATTTAGTTTTCATTCAACATAAATAATATTCTCGATTTACAATATAATTATATTCTTGAATTTACAACATCAATAATTATAAAGATTTTAAATAAGAATGTAATAATTATAAACATATATTCGACGTATATTATTTTTAAAGATTTGTTTGGTTAAAATAATTATAATTATATATTACTTTTGCCTACATGTATTACTTACTGCCTTCTGCAGTACTTTATAGAGCAACTTGAAATAAATCTGAAAAATCTGAAGTAAGTAAATAAAATATCCTCTGGATAACAAAAGACAGAAAAATGAATATTTAGACCATTTAAATATAGTAAAAAAATACTTTCAAGCATTTTCAATAAAATATATTTTGGACATCTTACAATTAATAATTTTGACGAATTAAAAAAAAAAATTCTTTTTTTCTTTTATTATAATTCGTTTCATTATATTTATTAATTAATTTATTGTTTCATAATTTTAATTTAAAGGGTTTTTTTTTTTTATTTAAAAGATTTTTAAAATAAAAAAATAAAGAAAGATGTATTCATTCATATACTGATTATCCATTACGAAAAAAAGAAATTTTTGTTCATCTACCGGTTATTTCCATCTTTCGTCAATAGATGGCGCGAATAGACTGCAATTGCATTCTGGTTTCGTTATTTTGAATTTTCATTTTTTCCAACTCTAAAAATTGTACCGATAAATGTGAACTAGTTGTATCATAATTTATAAAAATGTTATTTTTACTCTTAGTAAGAAATTCTCACAAAAATTTTGCTGAACATACAATATATATTAATAATAATATAATAACATATATTATTATTTTAGACATTATTCACATAAATGCATGTAAAAAAAAAAAAATTAAAAAATGCATCCAGTACATTGTATTCAATTCCTTTTCATATGTTATAAGAATATTTTTAAACACATTAAATTTCCATTTAAATAATCTATAGTTATACTGTTGAATAGAGAAACAAATACAGAAAAAAAAAAAAAAAAGTTCTGAAGATGAAATATTTTTGATTTAAAAATTATGAATAAAAAAACGATGTTACATATTTAATGACATCGTATTAACATTCATACATTTTTATACTTAATTTTTTTAATTAATTTATATTTTATTTTATTATTTTTATTTTTCCCCTCAAGTTTACCAAACATTGTCCTCTATGTTGTAAAATTGAATTTTTTATTTGACTATTTTCCAAGAATTTAAACATGTAAATTATAGAATTATTCTACTTTTCAAAAATAAATTTTAAAAAACTTTTTCCAACTAAAATTTTGCAGAAATTTTACTGTAATAATCTTTCTAATATGTAAAAAAAGAAGCGTGATTTCCAAAAGTTATTGTTTATTTTATTGAAGCATCCTTGAATATTTTAAATAACATTTTCCAGTATTTTCATCGTTTTAATAGATACTACATGAGTCAGTCAAGTGTTATACATATTCGAGTATTTTTGCACTGATTCATCATATAAATGAAATATTTAAAATTAATATCATATCATTTAATCTTGAAATGTGCAACGAATATGATGATATTTTACTTAATGAAGAAAAATAAAATAAAATACAAGATGAAAAAAAAATTATTTGTGTATATATACATTTATTTATTTATTCATTCATGCATTCAATTTTCTTGTCTAATAATGACAAAAATATTTGTTGTAAGTTATGCTAAAAATTACCAGAAAAAAAGTGAATTTAAATTTTTTTCTCCTATAAAGTAAATGTGCTAGTCCTGGCTTTTCTCTCTGACGATTCTACTTATTGTTACACTGTATCACATAATAGTGCCTAGAGCCGCAATAACCCTCAACAGTTTTGGCAATAATAAAAGTAAAATTATGTCTCCCTAATTTTGAATGAACAACTTCAAGGGCTGTATCTGTGAGCTCTCATCTTCTTCCTCCCCACTACCTCTAGCTCAATGAAAGGTTATTAGCCTCGTTCTCATGTCCGATATAACACGGAAGCTTTCTATTCAGTCGTGTTTCAAACTAAGGCCCTTTGGTTCGGATTCCAACATGCTATTCACCAGCCCGTTGTAGCCCCTCTAGATAAGTTTTCAGTTTATCCTTGGCATTCAAATAAATTTTAAACATGCTATAATCGTTCACAAAATCAGCACTTTCAGATACATGAATCCATTGCAGGTCTTGACCGGTTGTTCTTAGCGATCATACTGCTTGAAATGCTAGTGACATACCATAAGGTTCAATGTCACTTAGTTAACATGGCGTTTAAATATCATTATGACAAGGTGGACATATGTATAACATTATGAAGTTGTTGTTGTTGCTTATCCCCTTGATTTAGAATCCTAAACCAAGCCCAGTAGATCATGCTGCATCAATAGATAGTAAACTGTCCTCCCCTCATTCAACAGTTGCCTCACAGAGGCACCAATACAATCGATGAGATGAGAGGGAGTCGCGATGGCCGAACAATAACAAAGGGTATACGTCTTCTCGTCTCCATTGAAGGTCAAACTCTTAGTGTGGCCAGTCCTTAGTCTAGCTAAAGCCGTTTGAGCAGGTCTAGGACAGGAGCACTGCAAGGACATACTAGGATATTTAGCGGCGTACTATGCATGAATTGGTGGCGACCTCAAGAGGTATTCACTCTGGCTAAAGTCATGGAATAACATTATGAAGTAGTGGACATAAATATAGGATTACGATAATTTGGGCGTTTCTATTGCATCATGACGAACCAGTTGTATGTATAGCCTGATGACGGGTTGAATCTAAAGATAAAAAGTTGTATAGTGCTATGAGGAATTGGATGTGCATGTAGAGTTTAGACGAGTTCAGATGAGTTTAGGTGTTTGGCATATTGAAATCTTGTGTGACCAGAAATGTGTTTAAAAAAATAAATAAATCGGTCATAAATCAATAAATTATTAAAGCTTGGTTAAAAATTGTTAAAAAGTTTCAGGAATAAAAAGTGAGCCTTGCAATAAGGTCAAAGAAGAAATATGGGATTCATGTTAAAGGATGTATAATGGCGTCCTCGTATTAATAATTACGAATTTTAATGCCAAATTTTAATTCTCTTTTATATATTATCCTCTTTTCTTGTGAAAATTGTTGTATAAATATTTCGAAATTATTTTCCTATTATTAAATAAATCGAGTTAATCACGCTTAAACACATATAATAATAGCATTACACGTAATAATTATATTATAAAAATAACATCCTTTCAAATCATATTTTCTCATAATTCATAGGTAATAAGGCTTCATAAAAATGAATTTTTAAATAGTTATAAAATGTAGTTCCCCTTTCATATGCAGTGATTTGTTAATGTACCCCGAAGTTCTTTATAATATAAAAACTGGAAATCTATAGAATCAAGAATCATTTATTCTGATTCACAAGAAACTTTCATAATGAACATTCATTCTGAAAAGACATTGCTTCTAAAATTGTATTTTCATATGCTTTCCAAATAAGATTGAATTATATCTGGAGAAAAAAAAAACACTTCATTGAGACGAAAAGTAAAAAAAGAAAACTTGTTTTATGTTTAATCAGTCACGCTTCACTTGTTTCTCAGTTGTAAAGTGATAGGCTAATACACAGGAGGACTTAGCTCTGAATTTGATGGTGGCTACAAACTTTTGCATTCACTACTTTCAGAAATAAGGGAAAACTTCATGCCAAGTGAGGCAACGTTAAAGAGCATTTCATATAGACAGCCAGACTGCCATATGTCACTTTTTTTGACTTCTACACACATAAAATTCCTTCCTTAAGGAAATATTTTCCCTTTATCGATAGACTATTCGAGATATACATAAGTGGAATAACTAGGGAAACCAATGATTTTCTTTTCAATAGTGATTAATCCCTCTCTGAAGAGATTTCCAGCTGATTTAAAAAAAAAAAAAAAAAAAAAAAAAAAAACCTCCGTCACAGTTTTAAGTTTTTTTTCTTTTCCTGTATTAGCCTACAAAACTTAAGCGACGATAAAATCTTTAAACGGTCATCCATGAAATTGTAGAAAAGGGCTTGTTGCAATCAGTACAATGAACATCCATTTCTGTGAAAGCGTAATTCATATGCAAATATCAGAAACAAGACGCCACAGGAGATGTTAGAGCACGCAAAATTAGCACGATAATCAGTACTCAGAATCAGTACAAGACTACGATAAGAAGTCTTTCTGTAAGCATAAGGGAGTTTGTACATGCTATTATGGCTAGAAGAAATGTCCAGGATGAATTTTAGTGTGGTAAAATGATTGCTAAGTTTGAGGAGGGGCATAGTGTGACAAACGTAACCGAAGAGTTTCGAATCAACAAAATTTTCGTTTCACTAGCTTAGAAATCCTTCCAAACCCCAGGTACATCAGAAAGAAAGGTTTGTGGTGGTCATATAATGAAAGCAACGCTCTTGAATAACCGATATGTTGTACTATAGGCGAAAAGAGATTGATACTAGTCTGCAAACAACATCGGTAGTTACGGACAACTGGACGACAAATAACGCTCTTTAGTGTGACCAGACACATTAATAAAGTTAACCTATTCCCCCATCTTGAATGCTTCAACTCATTGAGAACTTCCCATTGGCCACATTGTAACAAGACTTGGGTAAGGAGATGGACGAAGACTTGAGCTCCCATCAATGGAGTCCAACCCTCTTTAAACAAAAGATTCGATTTAGTATCACAAGCGATTCTCAATGCCAATTGATATGGAGAAAAGTAGGAGCATGATTTTTTCCCCACTTACATCAAGAAGAAATATCGTTATGGTGGTCTTGGTCTGCCCAATTAAGGGGCATTATGACGAACCTGCTGACTGAGTTTCAGATTTTCGTCGAATGTGTTGTTATCAGCCATCGCTATTATGAGTGTGTGTCTTTCCAATATGTGTCTGTTTCGAGGTGTTATTGGTCCAAGGTAGATCAAGGTAGACAAGGGTAGGCCAGGGTCAAGGTAGGCTATGATGTTGAGGAGCTTCCAAAAAGTCAAGATAGCACTAAAATAGATTGGCCAGCACAGTCCCCTGATTTAAATTCCATAGAAAATGTGTGTGATGTTTGGGAAGACATCTTTCAGGCATGATACTATCCGCCAAAGAACATCCAACAACTGAAATAAAGGCTCATTGAGAAATATGCACTCTTACGTAAATGATGATGCTGCTAGATAATGTGGATAAGTTGCGCCATGCAACCGTTGCGGCTGAGGAAGGCTCATATCCTTTACTAAAGAAGGCATTACTGTTTGTTATTCTTCCTTCTTGGGCAGACAAGCACTTATACCAGCACTATTATTTCGATAAAGCCTTATTTGTTTGAATCCATATTTTTGCGTTATATATTTCCTTTATCCTTTAAGTATAAAACATTGATTCTGAATTTTATATCTGACAAGTGATTTCTTGTGCAGAAAAAAAGTTTTAGTTTTGCATACCAGTGTATATCTCTTTTACATCCTATAACCATCCTTTTCCATAATCTCCACCATCAACTAATTCCCAATCTGGGCCCTTCTGCATGATAGCTTACTTTAAATATCATTTTCTTTCACCATGATAACAAACTTTATAATACAACAGTATTTTCAAGTTACATAATTAATTAGAAGAAAATGTCATAAGTACTCCTTTTTTTCGAATTTTGATAAATATTATTCCATGATATTTATCTCAAAATCTCAAAATTGCATTTTTAAAAAAAATATTTATGATAAAAATACAAAATTTAAATTATTAAATGGGATTTCGGTTTGCAATATATCCTTTCATTACGACATGATGATTTGAAATACTTTATTTTACTATATTTTATATCACATATTTAATGCAAATCTAGAAAAAACAATTAACAAATTAAATATAAACCTTCTTCATCGTAGTCTTGAATTACAAGTGTTTGGGCCCGACTCATGGCTCAGTGGCAACGCTCGCCGCTGGTGAGCATTAAAGTTGAGGTTCAATCCGCTGACGGCTTTTATTGTAGACACTGTTTCAAACAACCAGAAGACTCGATGGCGTTTGGGATGTTCAGCATCTTGCCTTGAGAGTCGGACTAACTGGTGGGAGTTTTTCTGGATTTTTCCAATACGCAAATACGGGATAGTTCATTCTAAAAGTCCTTTCAGAAAGCAGTGCCATCATTCTTCAGCGTCACGGAGCCTAGACAAACTTCTACCTATGGGTACTCTCATCACAAGAGAAGCTGCTCACCCTCCTTTCCATCCTTCCTTGAGACCACAAGGGTTCTGGGACTCGGTCTAGATGTTTCTGTCTACCAAGTGAGATAAAGGAAAAAACAAAACAAAAAACCAATAAACCCCGTGACATAATAACCAAATAATTTCTTGCGCTATATAGTGCAAAATATTTTATAAACCGGAAATTTAAACATCAACATAGAATTATACATTGCATGTAATTAATATATAAATTTAATAATGTAGTTTAGTTAAACGTGTGTTATGGTAACAATGATTATGCATAATCACCGACTATATATTACGAATTAAATCATTTAGCCACTGATTATGCACAGTGTGCAATTTGTAGTGGCAAATATGATAAATCATATGTAATTAATGGAATTTATCTGGCGCAATACATAACTTAATAGGCATCGTACTCTAATATAGGAGAGGAAATTTGATAAATAATTTTAAAATCGGAATTTGATAAACTGGCATTAGATCTCATTTTAATGTTTTATACTTATTTCATCATTTTTGTTTCAATTCTAAAATAAAGTTAGAAAAGTTTTTTCTGATAATATTAAATAATTGTAATTTTAATAAGATATAAAAAGCACTTTTTTTTTTTCATGTACATTCGTTTGCGTAAAATCATAAACTAATTTCTTAAAGAATCAAAATCATATTTACTCATATTTAGAAAATTTAGATCTAAATCCTGCAAAGAATGTATGAGTTAAAAAATCACGCATTCACAATATTTAGCACATCAAATTTACCTGGCAATTATTAATAATCATCAATAAATAACAACTGCGTAGAATCATAGAAAAAATAAGAAATTCAATGAAATTTATCGCGATATGATTTACTTGATTTGGAGTCCTTTGACAAGGCTTCTAAGCTTATCGTGCCAATAGCCAGTGACCACTTTTTTTGTTTGTGTAGGTTTAAATATGAGATAAAAAAATAAATAAGTTAGCATTGTTTATTAAGTAAGAATTTCTTTTAAGAGCGTGATAAAATCCTTAGCCCAATTCGTGGCTTAGTGGCAACGTGCACAACTAGTGAGTTGGTGGGCTAAGGTTCGAATTCTCTGATGGCGTTGTAGTCACTTCTTTCAAAACGTGTGACAATGAACCTCGCATTGATAGTCGGGCATCCTGATGGAAATTTTCCGGGTTTTCTCTCATACTAAACGCAACGAGGGTATTTTTCCTAAAAGTCCTCTCGGGAGGCACTGTCATTTTCCTTCACCAGTCGGTGGGTTGTTCGTGGTATGCACGAGGCCCACCCACCCTCACCTTTCTAACTGGTAGGGATCTACATAGGCCCCTAGGTATGGGAGTGAGATGTGAAGGATGCTCTTTTAAAGAGTGTTCATTCTAAAAAGAGATGATCCATGCATCAATTTGCATTGGTCCATTTATATATATATATATATAACTCCCGGCACTACAGTCTATATTGGACCATGGTCGTATGCTGCTGGCAGATTCCGAAACAAAAGGTGTTTTCTTTTTTTGCGGGGTAGGGTTATCAGCCCTACACCCAACGCTCTATACTCATATTTGATCGGGACCTAAGGTTTAAAGTGGATTCCAAGCCACTACAAGCATCCATAACACCCCGGGATTCGAACCCGAAACCTGTGGAACGGAGCTCCAGACACTCGACCATTAAATATTCGTATTCATTTAAATGCATTTATATATCACTCATAAAGTTCATTTCTTAATTGACAACTTAACGTCGGTGTGTTGATGTTCCCTCAAGTTGCTTCCAGGCGTGAGAGCGAATGGATTAGAGAGACGTTTAGAAAATCTGTTGACTCATATCAGAAATGGATCTCATGAATAGCTGAAAAGTCGCTCAGATTGAATTTAATTTTGAATCTCATTTGAATTGATTTGCGATTAATTTTGAATATCATTTGAATTAAATGATTGTCAATTGCTTCCTTATTACATAAGATAATTGGATTTTTTTCAGGGCAGCAACGCTCGGAAATTTGTTTTTAGATGTGGACGTGGCTTATGAAGATAAGGGTGCCTTCCTAAGGTGAACTGACCCACATGTGGTAGCACTTGCGAGAAATCAAATGTAGTTAGTCTAACGAAAGTAAAATATGTTGCTAAAACTTACGTCCAGTTAACATTTATCCATGTCTATTTACAAAGAAAATAATGGTGATTTAATAATTTTGTAGTGGTGCACCGTAGTTTTGAAACCATTCTAAATGAACGTAATTAAGCAAGTAGAGGACTTTTCCAAAACTTTCTTTTTATTTTCTAGTCGTTTATAAGAAATCTAAAATAATTGGTGGAAGTATACAATACAGCTTCCTGGCCTAATGATAATGTGTGGAGTGAGCGGGCAGGAGGATTCAAGTTCAAACCCACTGGTGATGTGCAGTGCACACTGCTCCCAGAAGTGAGAAGACTCGATGATGATTGTCCCAATGCGTGTAAAGTGTCTTGCATAATTAATAAGGGTGCCTGGTGGTAGTGTTCCGGATTTGTCACTCGCACTACCCCAAATGCGGGACTCTTACCTATAAAACTCCTGCCAGAAGTGTCCTCCCTTCATAAAACATCAGTGGGTTGTACGTAGCATACATAAGTGGAACACGAGACCAACGATGTTCAATAATAAAATTACACAGTCCAGTCACATTAATGTGACTACCTGTCAAGAGCCAGAATATACACTCTTGTATATTCTGGCATTAAGTGGAGTGTGGAATGTGGTATTAAGTGGTATTTAAGTGGTATTAAGTGGAATTCTTTATATACACTCCACTGCAATGTGCTGCTTTTTTAGAGTTCTGGCACTGTCCTCACTGTCATTGACATCTGTGTGAAATTTGACGCCAAAATATTCATTAGTGTTTGAATTACGCTTGGTTTTGTGAAACGCTAAAACTGATTCCGGCGATTTTTGAAATGTCTGAATCAATTGAGCAAAAAGAACTTGCATTTAATTTTGTTTGCGGAAACGTATAGAATGTTGTAGAATGCATTCAGTGAGCATTCCTATATCGGAAAGAAATGTTTAGAAGTGGTATGAACAGTTCAAAGAAGGCAGAGAACGAGTTGAAGACGAAGAACCCTCTGGTCGACCATCAACCTCAACCGACAAAGCTCACGTCCAAAAATTAAAGATTTGGTTCTTGCAAACTGTCGATTTGCAATTAGAGACCTTGCTGATGATGTTGGAATTTCAAAAGGATCGGTCAATTCCATTTTGGGCCTCAAACGCGTCAAATCTCGATTGGTACTGAAAACACCGAATGCGCCAGCTTACACTGCATTGATTCTTCGTGACTTTTTTCGCCAAAAATGAAAACCACATCGTTCTTCAACCACCGTATTCACACCGTGTGAATTCTGGCTATTCCCTAAACTCAAAAGACCACCCGGGGACACCGTTTTGAGCAGATGGAAGAGATTCAACGTGAATCGCCATGCGCTTTGAAGGCCATCCCTGCCCATAACTTTTTAGCATGCATTGAGGATTGGAAAAAAAGTTGATATAAGTACATTGTGTCCGTGGAATACCTTGAAGGCGATGAAATAAATTGGGAAGAATAAAAGAAGAGTTTTTGAAAAAAAAAATTGGTCTTACTTTTGGGCACAGTAGTAAGGAGGACAGCAAGCTGTAAAATATTGGCAGCTGTTGAGTTACCACGATCAATAAAAATCAAGCATACTTTCAAATAAATAAATAATCTAAATTTTTGAAATAATAAATATATTCATGTTATCAAAAAAATTTCAGAAAAGAATGTATACAATATAGTGTGTGTTGTCATCGATTATTGGGCCTCAGTTCACATGTAACGTTGGATAACCGATGTAGCGCAGATAACGCAGATTCGCATGTAACGTAAATTAAGGGAGAAACAATGAGGGCATTGTCTTCCATGAGGAGTTTTGGGGGTGACTCGCATTTGTGAAGGAGAAAACCTAAAAATAGTTACACCAAGTTGTCTGATTGGCATGTGAGACCCTTTCAAATACCATTGAGTCTCTTTGTTTCACAAGGCAATAATTACTACCTATACCATTAGCGGATTCTAATCTAAGGTCTAGAGATAGTTAGCACTAAGGTCTAGACAGTTACCGATTCTACGGTCCGATTAGACAGTTACCACTAAGGTCTGAATCGGGCACAATTAATTATACTGATAGTACTCTAATTTTTTCCTCTTTTGTTAATAACAAAAAGGAATAGGTACAACATGATATGGAAATTTTCACAAAATATATTATGATTGTCTTTGATAGCTTTTACTTTTATTAGCTTTTAAGCTTTTATGGCCGTACTTCTTCGTTGGTGCAACATCTCATGTTGGACAATGGCTGTCTGCTTATTGGCAGATTTCGAGACAGGGGACATGTTTTCTTTTACTGAGTAGTGTTTTCAGCCCCATACCCAACGCTTCAGAGTCGTATAAGACCGGGAGCTACGGTTTAAAGGGGGTTTCGAACCACGACAAACAGCCATGGTACCGCCAGGACTCGAACACGAAGCCTGTATCACCGAGAACCAAAGCGCTAGTCAATTGGCTACCAGGCCAGAAAGCCCTAATAATTGTAATAAATATTACTACTATAAATGAAAAACAAAAATTATGAAAAATAATTAAATTAACAAAACGTTATATCGTTTAATTGAAGGAAATATCTAAAAATTTGAGTTCAAAAGGAAACCTATATTTGATTATAATATATTAACTTCTTAATATAAAGCTTTTGTATATTACGTTTTCTTCCAATGAATATTCGATATTTTATTAAATTTTTATATCCCTAGCAAATTTTTTTTTTTTTTTTTTTTTTTTTTTGAAATTTTAAATGCTGGTGCATCTGTTATACTACTATAACTATATACTACTGGTGCATATTCGTTGTACTACATGTGTTATACTACATGGTGCATGTGTTATACTACAATTAATAAATTTTATTAATTGTACTTTTTATGCTTAAGATTAAAATATATATTAAGTTGGCAAACCAATATTCCTTCATTTGTTTGTTAAAAAAAAATACCATTCCTAAATCTATAAACAGTTATTTACTTTTAAATTATTTCTATTAAAAATTTTAAAACTTATTTTAATTTTAAAAAAAACTTTCAACAGAAAAAAAAAAAAATGTCAATATTTCAATTTTATTTTCCAGGTTATAAAATTTTGAGATGGCAAAAGATCTATGACCCGTCAAATGCTGACAGGTAATACGATTTTCCCTGTTATGAAACCCATAAAAGTGTACTCGGCAAGTGACAAGTGTGCTTATTCCTATTCTCCCGCGTGCCTCGTTTAGCCACCTCTGGAGAGGCATTTTATTTGTCCGATTTCGCTGGCGAGCGTGATTTGGCTCATTGTGCCGGATTAGCGCGCGCGCAATCAGGCTTGTAGCTCACCAGTCAAAACAGACACTCACGATTGTGTTCCCGACACCCACCAAACCATATAATTTAAATCCCACTGCACACAGAGCAAGAAAAGAAACTGCACCCCCCTGGAGGACTCGCTGGACTGTTAGTTCCCCTTTCCGATTCCACACCCCACGGAAAGGCTCCGCCCCCGACGCATCCCTCCTCCCCTCCCGCAAAAGCGCGAACGCTTCATTGGTCAGCCAAATTGAAGCGTGGAAGCAATCGATGAGGCGTCACCATGGTTACCGGTGGGGGCACAAAGAGGGGGGGGAGTCACACAGAGATTGCTAGAGTTGCTTTTGTGCTGCTACTGAAGGAAGATGGGGTTCAGCAAGGGGGGAGAGGGAGGAGTTCGGTTCGGAAATGGGAGGGGGCGGAAGGGGGGTCCTGCGAGGCCCCCGAGACGTACCCAAACGAACATCTCTCTCGGTGCAATTCCAGATGGGAAAGAGAAGGGTCTTCGAAGAGGGTGCAGAATTTCACACGATTTTAACGCGGCGCGAGTCAAGCGAGTAACAGAGAAAAACGAAAACTACCAAAATTTTTGGTTCCATTTTTTTTTGTCCCGACTCGCAGTTATCATTTTTTTTTGTTTTTGTTTTTTGCTGTCTTCTCGAGCTCTTAATTTTTAACAGAGCAGTCAGGCCTGTGTGGGGCACCATCTTTGGGGGCTGTACACTGAGGGACCTGAGGACCACCCACCCACATGCAAATTGGCTTGCGCAGCGTCGATGCCACGTTAGCGGTGAGTGCAGCGTCGTCTCTCTTCAGGTAAGTGGTCCGTTTTCCTCATCAGTGCATCTGTAAATTTGTTATCTGATTGTGGCAACGCAAATGGAGCCGCCGTCGTGTTTTGTAAACACGGTGCGCTCGTGCCAGTAGTGAATCGGGAGAGTTTGTTGTTGACAAATCCGAAGTTGTTTCGTGCCGTGGTTGCTTTTAAATCTGAAATTTAAAATTAAATTAAATTTGAATAATTTAGGACGAAATAGATTTTTAAAGCGTAAAAGTTTTGCTTTTTTGCCGTTTACTTTAGAGCTTAAATAAAACCTGCCATTCTTTCTTCTTTTTGATATAATGATTTAAAAAATATTTAGTTTTTAAAATTTATATGAAGTGTTGTCAATAATATTTGACAACGAAATTTATTTAAAGATAAAGTAAATAGAAAAAAAATAATAGAATTAAAAAACAGTGGTCTTAATAGTAATGTAGATTAATTTGAATTTCACAGCAAATTTTTTGATAAATAAAAATATTTTTCATTTTATTTTTAATTTGTAATTGCATTATCCTTATGAATAATTACTAATGTAAATAAAATCAAAAATTACATAATGTGTTTATCCTCTTTCTCTTATCACTTAAAAAAATGCCATTAAATTTTGATTAATAGCCTCAAATATTATGATATGACTGATGTTTGATATTTTTTTATTTTATAACTAATTAAGTCTGTGATAAAATAACTTGATAATGCAGAAAGTTAAGCAAAATGTTTTGTCTTTGCATTAAAAAACGAAAACATTGGACTTTTTATTATATTTGTTCTTAATTGAATTTTTGTACATGTTTATAGTCTAATTTGCTCCAACGTCATTTATTTCACAACCGGTTAAGAACAATTATTTTTATAATGGACAATAATATTAGTACTTAATTGATCTAAAAGTAATTAATCGCACTGTTGTATTTTTTATATATTAAGAAACATTTTTAAAACTAATAATACCAATGATTACTAGTAATGTTTCATTTATATCTGGAAACATATTGTTTTATATCTATACATCATTTTGAACGTTAGCTCAAAAGTAAATAAAATAACGCAAGCTTCGTTTTTCGTTATAATAATATTCCTTTAATATATATTTCTGTATGAATAATTGAATTGCCTTTTCTCTGTATGTATACATAATATGAGGTATAATGATAATGTAATTCAGAAATTATAAATAAAACCAGATTTGCACTAATATTTTCAATAGAATACCAATTTTCCTTGCATGTATTCTTGTTTTAATGCAAACTAAAATAGATTAATCCTAAAGTAATACTAATAAAACTTGTTGTTATTAATAGTAATAAAATATAACAGTAAATAAGCAATAAAAATCATTGAATAAAATTCTAATTATTATTTGAATAGAATTCTTATCAAGTTAAAAATACAGTTTTGTAAATATAGTGCAGTACAATAAATATAGTTTTTTCTGATATTATGATTTCAGAAAGTATAATTATTATATAGTAATTAAGTATATTTATTCATTTATTTATGCTCTGTTCTTAATGTAGGTAAACTTAGAAACTTCAAAAATTCAAATGATTTTAAAGTAAAACTTTTTAATTAACAAGCATTAATTATTAAGCTGCATCTTTTTGAATTATTTCTTATTAAAGAACATTGAATCGATAAGAAATATATTTTAATATAATCAAATAGATAAAAAGCATAACATCGTTAATTCATGGCACGAAGGCATTATTCATGGTATTAAATTAAACGAATTTATTTATGATTAACTACAAATTGAAACAGCTTTTAGTATAACCAATTTGAATTTTGTTCAAATATAAGAAGTTCTAATTTGAAAGTTACTTTAAAACTAGTTATTTATTTACATACTATTAATATTATTTGTGGGAAAGAGAACGTAGTGAATTTTGTACTTAATAACAAAATGTGAAAAGTTGAATTCCGGTATTCAAAAAAGAAAATAAATAATGGACTTTCAATATTGTTGATAATTTTGTAACATCTTTATTTCTCTGCTTTTGTAAAATGAATCTTCTGGAAGATTTTAGATGAATGTCAAATCTTCATCTTTTACTTGCTCCTTAAAAATTCCTTATTATATATTCCTTAAATTATATTCCTTAAAAATTACAAATAACTTTATCTTTCTTTCTATCTTCTTCATATTTCTTTTATTTATCTTTATCTTTCAGATTTTAAGTTAGATCTTGCTTAGAATAATAATTTATTGAAGATTATCAGTGTACACAGTTTGTTTTCCTAATAATGTATTTTTTTTTTTTTACCCCTTTTCTTGAACTTATTACTTTATCTCTTTTATTGAGCAATCGCACATAAAAAAAAAATGAAGATTTATTCAAAAAAATCAATACATTTTTATTAAATTTTACTATAAGCATGTGATAAATTCAGAAATTGAAAGTCATTGAAGACATATAAAAATTTTAACTAAATTTAAATTTAACGATTTAATCTCTTTAAATAATTTGTCTTTATAAAGAATTACAGCGATTAAACATAAATAATGCAATTATAGGTTTTTTCATACAGCTAATTTTGTTTAATTTCAAATACTTATTACGTGAAAAGTTTTCAAATATTTGAAATCATTATTTATGAAGCTCTAAACCTACTTATATATATATAAAAAAAAATATGTATTTTCTTTTTTCTAATGGTTTTTTCTCATATATAACATTAAAATTATTTATTGCATGAATTCAACCACAGAATTAGAACATCGATATAATTTAACGTAGTTTCGTGTAAGAAGTTTACTGATTCAGTTCGTATATTATCATTTAAATGTCTATCAGATGTGCAATTAAGACTCATTTAACATTTAGCAACATGTTTATGATCATTGGCCGTTTTCGTGGCTTTTTTTTGTGTGTAACGCGAAAGTTTATTTAAAACTGTAAAGATGGAATTCTTCATAAAAGAAATATTGACGCATACATTGCTTTTTTACATATTAAGTTTAGAACAAATCAGATAAGAAATACGTAATGCTTTCCGAGGGGACTATCAAAGATAACTGTCCCACATTTGCGTATCTAAAAACTTTCTGCTACTCGACTTTAAATATGGGGTTATTTCACCTACTATTATACATTAAGGAAACCCAAATAAAGAACACGAAAAGGAAAATAAAAAAAAAATTACTACATTTAATTGCTGTACTGTTTAAATAGGGGCCTGATGGCCGAGTAACTAGCACTCGGTGCCACATGTTTTGAGTTCAAGTCCCAGCGGTGCCATGGATGTTTGTAGTGGTTCGAATCCACTTTAAACCATAGGTTTCGGTCTAATATGAGTGTTGAGCGTCGAGCGTACGGCTGACAACTTTACTCCGTAAAAAGAGAACATCTCTTGCTCGAAATCTGCCAATAGGCTATGTCGGCGAGTAGGCCATCATGGGGCTGTTGCGCCATTAAAGATGAAGAAAAATGCTTACATAACATCTAAGGGGAATTTCTAATGAGGGAAATTTCTAACCAATCGATATTTCGTCCCAAATAGTGACACGGCCTATGGCTTTAGATCGTTTTGTCGGGACTCGAACTGAGTTCTCCGTTCCTAAGTGAAATACATTAACTTCCAATATCATCCAGAAGCATTGAAATTAAATTGTTACAACTGTTTAACAAATTTCTTTTTACAAATCAGCTTTTAAAAGTGGGGCCTGATGGCCGAGTGACTAGGGATAGACACTTTATACTGACCCGAATGGAAATTTATTAATGGAATGCAATACTAGATGTCTCTGGCGCTCCGTGACACTTTCGGATTCGAGTCCCAGCGGTGCAAGGAATGTTTGTAGTGGTTCGAAATCCACTTTAAACAGTAGGTTTCGGTCTAATATGGCTGTAGAGCGTTGTACGTAGGGCTGACAATCCTACCCTGTAAAGAGGAAGCATCTCATGTCTCGGTATCTGTCAGTAAGCATATGGCCTTGATCTACCATGAGGCTGTAGCGCAATTGAAGAAGAAGAATTTTTAAAAGTAACGCTAACTTTGCATTTCTCTTATTTATTAAAAAAAAAAAATCATTAATAAAATTCCATCTATACATAATCTTTATTTTAAAAGCATCGTACTTGATCGTAGTTTAGAAAAAGCCATCAGAAATTTTTGTGTATTTAAACTTTAAATTACTTACTAAACTTACTTAACTTACTAAATTGCCATTCATGAAAAGGCAACTAATCTTTAATTCACTTAAGAAAATTTGAACAGCCAATTTCGATAAGCCCTTCAGATTCCTTTAGCTCTTCTTGAACGTTAATTACAAACTGAATGAAACAATTACCGATTCAAAATCTAATTAAAGACCCAAAATTCTCTTTTTTGAACACTTCCCTTGTCCAAATTTCACAATGATATCAAAGCCAATAGAGTTCCCTCTCAAGAGAAATAACGATTCTTGCACTGGGTACCAAACCAGAGTTAAGCATTTTGGAAAATTTATCGAACAGTCCAATAAATACATATTCGAAGACGACTGATTCGAAGGGGGGGTGTTCTTTTTGAAGACTGCTTCGAAGAGAGCCTCACCTGTTGTGAGAGAGATCGTATGATGCGGAAGAGGTTGACTTAATCCCGAGTGAGATGATCCGCGCAAATCAGGCGCGGCGGATCGAGAACTTTGCCGCCACACGCCTCTTGCTCAGGATGTGCAATCGGAGAAGGAGAGGGGGACGTGTCCTAATTACGGAAAAAATGGAGAATCTTAATTTTTGTCGGAATGGCTTGAGATTGCTCACTTAGCTGTCGAAGGAAGATGGTAATTGAATGTTTATATTCTCAAAATAACAAGAAGACCAGTCTTGTGGTTCAGTGATTGCTCAGCTTGTGTGCAGAAGGGTTCAGGTTCGAATACCCTAGGGGTGTTGTTTCAGAAACAAGGATACTTTTTGGCGATTGCGACAATGTGTGTAAAGTGTCGATAATCATGCTGCCTAATTGACTAACTAACTTCCCGGCACTACAGTCCATGTTGGGCCATGGCCAATCCGAAGTCGGTTGTCTCTAGCTTTGGTTTTCCAATTTGTGATCTTTAGGTTCTTCAGATCTCTCTTTTGGGCTTCGCTTTGTTATTCGGCCCTGGCACTTCTCCTTGAAAATCTTCTTTGTGCCTCTGCTATCGTTCATGCGCTCTATGTGTCCTAGCCATTGAATACTCTTTGACTTTGCATAATTTATGATGTCCTTTTTTTCCAAACAATTTTGCAATTTCACGATTGTAACGTCTCCTCCAAACATCACCCTCTTTGTATATTATAGTCCTTTATGGTATTTGTATATTATATCCTTTATTGTTCTTTGTATATTATAGTCCTTTATGGTATGGTCCTCTTTATGGTATTTGTCCAAATATACCTCTTAAGAGCAATCATGCTGCCTAGTTAGATGTTTTCTCTAATACTACACACAAATGAGAAGCAGTTGCCCCTAAATGTCCTCCCAGAAGACAATCTCCTCCTTTCATTACCCATCGGTGGGTTGTTTGTAGCATACATCAGTGGAATATGAGGCCCTTGATGTTCAACAACAAGAAAATCTCAATGAAAAAAATGGTGAATAATAATATTGAGCAAAGAGAGAAAAGTTAAAGGTAAAACGTAGTTAATTATTTGGTATTTAAAACAAAAGCAATGAAAAAACAAAGCAATATGCAAGTAAATCATACGTAAAGCAAAGCAATATTTAAGTTGTTAGCCCTGTTGGCTTCTGAATTGAGGGTTCAATTCGAAACTCGTCAAAGGAACCAGATCGAAAATTCCCATGTTTACGTCAGAAAGAGCACAATAAATCCTTAGGTTAGAAAATCCTTTTAAACGGCACGGATGTGAATTTCCTAGATGCCACCGGATCAATATTGTTGATTAAGTGGGCAGCAATTGGGGTTTCGGGCCACATATGTAGAAAAGTAAATGCTAATAAATTATTAAAAAAAAGGACTATAATATCATACATAATTATAATCACTAAAATTTTACATCTTTTTTTACATATTTTAACTGATATCAATTAATCTATTTTCATGACATTGCTAAGATATTTGCATGTATCAACAAAAATGGACAAATTACCAGTAGTAAAAGTTATTTGCTTTTTATTGTAAATTCACTTTACCCAATCTTGATACTTTTAATTAATTTAATTTCATGCATAATTCCGATTAAGAATAATAATAACATAGATAAAAGCTATAATAAAAGCTATAAATAATAATAACATAGATAAGCTTCAGTGATTTTGAATATAATAACATTAAAAATGGACATGGTGCATAGTGTTAACTCTTTTGTAATGTTTTAAGCCAATTGATTTGTGAAACATATTTTTATGTTATGCAAATTCAGTAAGTAATTGAGTACACGAAATTTTTTTTGAATTACACGAATAAAGGAATTCTTCAAGAAAATTAGAATTATTTTTAAACTTTTCAAGTATTTTTAAACAACAAATTCCTTTCATTTGTTTAATTTATCTTTTAGTTGTTAAAAAAATTTTAATAGACTAATTAATGCATTTAAATGAATATTATATATGCAGTGCTCAAAATGAATATTATCTATGCAATGCGAAAATAAATTATATATATGCAATGCAGAAAATCTATATTATAAATGCAACGAAAATACTATATTATAAATACAACGCAGAAAATCTATATTATAAATGCAATGCAGAAAATACTTTTAAACTATTGGTGCATTGTAATAGTAAAAAATGTATTGACAAATCTGGTAATGATCTCAGCAGAAACTTCGCAAAAAGAGAAAAACTTGCAAAATATCAATACAGTATCAAAGTAGGAAATATTAAAAATCTTGTACTATATAATAAAAAAAAAAAAAATAATGAAATGAAGATTTATTTCTTAAATGTTACTATTTTAATAATAATTATTTCGTATAAGAAGTATTTTTTTAAAACTCTTTTTCTTAAAGGATTAATTTTTTTAACAAGTATATTTTTATAAGAAATATTTGCTTCAAATTATGAATAAAGTTAATTAACAAATACACAGAGCTTTCTGACTGTAAACACATTTAAAAAGTAATTACTTGAGTTTCGAATGTAATTACTAGCTAATTTTATATTAAATAGGAAACATGTGGTATTTAAACTTGCAGTGATCGATAAACAATTCCAAAGAGTAAACAAATGTTACTGAAGTCTATAAATAATAATATCTAAACTTTTATTAATTCGATAAAAAATATAATATAATAGTTTATACTTGTTATTAATTTGTAATGATTTGAGCTACTTTATGCAGCTTCATTAAAAAGTAACCAAAATTAATAAAATACATATTGTTTCTCACTTTTAATAAAAATAGAGATCTAAATAGGAATATCACAATAATATCTGTAGTTATAATTACAAATTTTATGTTCTACAATTTTTAAAATAAAAAAATTATGAATTGTACATGATAGTTAATAACTAAAAACTAAAATGTACTAACAATATAAAAATATAACCTTTTCCAAATTTTTAGCAAGCCTCTTCTCCAATGTAAATTATATATGTATAAATATCTAAAAAAAGGGTAAATTTATAACAAATATTTAAAAATTAGCATTAATCAATTTTAATATTTTATTTCTTGCTTTTTTTTTTTTTTTTTTTAATATCTTAGAAGAAAAGAAATGTTTCTAAAACAGGTTTCAGAAAAAAATATTTTGTTTTATTCTTTAAATATACTTCTTGTGGCTTCTTTACATGTTAATTTTAACTGTTTTTCATAATAATTATTTATTGATATTTTATATTTATTGATTTATTTTTGGCTTTTATTATTTTTCTTATTAAAGGACGTTACGCAAAAAGCAATCTTAGAATACAAATGTATTTTTTTTGTACATTATCCTCTATTAGATGACCCATAAATAAAACACATCCTGCGGTTTGTAAACATTTTAGATCCAGTAAAGATGTTCCAACAACTGCGATAAATTTTGTACAATTCTTAGCTTCAATAGCTAACAATTAAAAAATTCGATGCATTCAACAAAATATATTCATGGCTAATGCGGCCTGATGACAATTGATAGTGCGCTGGCCTTTGGTGCCAAAAAGCTGCAGGTTCGAATCCCTGGTAGTGGCATGGATGCTTGTTAATAGTTCGAATCCAGTAAGTTCCGGTCTAATTAGCCTACAGTGTGCAAAAAATGACCGTAGAGTGACAAACCGTGGCTAATAAAAAAAACTTACCAAATCGACATTTTGATGAATATTATTTTTACAATTTTCTTTTTAGCATATTTTTTTACTATATAATAATTTTATAATTCATTCGGTGAAACTAGGCTTCAAAAGGTTACTAAAAGTGATAAATTTATACCACAAGAATGTTTCTAACACAGGATATGTTTATTTTCTGGTCAGCTACTAGAGATCATTATATAAAAAGTAAAATGCAATTGAGTTCTAAAACTGCATTCTGCAGTACTAAAACTGAATTCATAAAATTATCGGTATTTCTATGCAATGTCCTCTAAAATTATTGAGGTTTATGCATAATATTCTTTAATCTTTGAGGTTTATGCATAATGTTCTTTAATCTTTGAGGTTTATGTGTAATATTCTTTAATCTCTGAGGTTTATTTGTAATATTCTTTAACCTTTGAGGTTTATTTGTAATATTCTTTAACCTTTGAGGTTTATGTGTAATATTATTTAATCTTTGAGGTTTATGAGTAATATTATTTCATTTTTGAGATTTCTATGTATACTTAAAGACATCTTAAAATTTTCTTTTGCCATCAATATCGATAATAATTATTGAAAAATATTCTTCATTGGAAAATAGAAAAGCTTTTAAAATATGGAAAATGCTTTTTCTTTAATGTATAAGTTGGAGAGTGTTCTGCTATGAAGATTTTTCATACCCAAAAAAATATAAAATTAAAGTTTATATTTTAAAAGATCGATAAATCTCATAGTGAACCATTTTTTTTTTTTTAAATACTGTGTCAATATCAAAAAGTCTTTTTTTTTTAACTGTTTATTATTACTTTCTGTGCATTTATTTAAAAAAAATTATCTTAAGAATTAACGAAAGCAAATTTTTGTGATGCACAACAATTTACATCTAAATGAGTACATTGATTATTATTAAATATCGTTATTTCATTTTCGATTGCAAAAATCACCACAGAAAAAACGAAAAACTTATTCTATTCATAGTTTATGTATTCAAATGCAAAAATTAATTTTTTTCACTCCAAACTTTGCAATGATTATATTTTCTAATTTATTTATTTAATAAAAGGGAAAAATAAAGGTATTTTTTGTTGGATGCAATTTTTCAATATATCAATATCAAATATTGAAAAAGTTTTATCTGAAAAATTGATGAAAAAAATTTGTAATGTCACTTCAATTTTGCATCTAAATGAGTAAATAGATTATTATTTTATACTGTTGTATCTTTTATGATTGTAAAATCACTACAGAAAAACATATTCTATATGTATTTTACTCATTCAAATACATCCTTTTTCACTTCACAATTTACAGGAATGATTATGTTTTCTAATTTATTTATTTAACAGAAAAAAATGAAGGTATTTTTGTTTGATGCAATTTTTCAATATATCAATATCAAATCTTTTTTTTAAAATTGTTTATCATTTTTTCTGTGCATTCACAAAAAAAAGAAAATTTTATCTCAAAAATTAATCAAAGCAAATTTTGTGATGTAAATATCAATTTGTCAGTCTCAATTTACATCTAAATGATTAAACTGATTATTATTTAATTTCGTTGTTTCAATTTCGATTGCATAATCATCACAGAAATTCAAAACATATTATACATTTTATGTATTCAAACACATAAATCAATTTTTTCGCTCAACTTTACACGAATGGTTTATGTTTTCTAATTTACTTAAATAACAAGAAGCGAAAATGAAGGTGTTTTTGTTTGATGCAATTTAAAAAAAAAAATGCTTAAAAAATAAAAATAAGTATCTCAGTGGAGAAAAACTGTTTGAAGTAGATTTCGAAAAAAACCTCAACCCCTTCAATCAAGCCTTTCATCTGAAACGAAGTGTGACGAAACCAATCAACTGCTGATGTTACATTATCGCCTTGCTTCATCTCCGATATCGGATTTTTGACGGCCGCTCGAAGGGAAGGATAGCGGCGGAAGGCAAGGGGGAACGCCGCGACATCCGACACCGGATGTGCCGTCCGGACGGCGATCTTTTTAAAATACTCTCGAACCTACCCGACAGTCAGAGTTTTTTTTTTTTTTTTTTTTCTTCTTCTTCTTTTCTTTCTGCCTCAGGTGTGGATTTTTTCATTCATCCCTTGTTTCAGGTAAGTTGGTGGAAAAAAGGGGTGCAGGTGTGGTTTTTTTGCCTCGCCTAGGTGTGAGTTCATACAGGCATGCTGATTGGATTACAAATAAGGGTGATATTGTAGCTCTGCCCTATCGCCTGTTCATCTGTATTCCTTTCTTCGGTTTCTTGACTGGAAAGATTGGACCACGAAAAAAATGTATATATATATATATATATATCGATAATATAAAGCAGGTTGGTACAGGTATGGTGTCTATCACGCTATGAATTTAAATTTGTAGAGAAAAAGAAATGCGTGTAAAGATTTGAGATGAGATACTACAGAAGTTTAAAAGTGAATACTGTAGGAGCAAAGATTAGCAAAGTATGACTTCTTGTAATTGGTTTTAAGTATGCATTTTGTAGGATTCTTTTTTAAAGTTTTCCTTAAAGAAGAAATATATTTATATATGAAATGCTGATGAAAGATATGAAAGTTTCGTGATCTTGAATAGGCAATTTTAAAGAATGGATTCATTTCATTTTAGTTTTTGATAAGATTATATGTATTACTGTTGCTTCTTTATAAGAAAGAAGCAACAGCAATACAGATAATATGTTGCTGTTTTAGATGTAGATATATCCTTGTTTTCTCTGACATGACACTCGATAGTTGGGATGATTATTTCTAAAAGACACTCCCGAAAGACATTGTCTTCCCCACTTTCTAGAGAACGGTAACACACTGAAATGTAATCAACCACTATAAAATGATCTAAAAATTAGCGACTTCATTGACCATATTCTATGTTGCTGTGCAGGTATGGTGTGTATCACGCTATGAATTTTAATTTCTCTGTAGAGAAAAAAAAAAAAGGCGTGTAAAGATTTGAGATGAGATACTACAGTTTAAAAGTGAAATTCTGTAGGAGTCAGGATTAGAAAATGGTTTTGGCTTCTTGTAATTGGTTTTAAGTATGCATTTTGTCGGATTCTTTTTTAAAGTTTTCCTTAAAGAAGAAATGTATTTATATATGTGAAATGCTGATGATAGTTTATGTGATAAAAGATATGAAAGTTTCGTGACCTTAGATAGGCAATTTTTAAAGAATAGATTCATTTTAGTTTTAGTTTTCGATAAGATTATCTGTATTGCTGTTGCTTCTGACACGAAAGTTTTGGATGTATATATGTCCTTGTTTTCTCTGACATAACACGCAATAGTTTAGGTAATTATCGCTAAAAGACACTCCCGAAAGACATTGTATTATCTTCTCCACTTTCTAGAGAACGGTAACAGATTAAAAATCAAATCAACGACTATAAAAAGTAATCTGAAAATTAGTGACTTCATTGACCATATTCTATCTTGGTATGCAGGTATGGTGTCTATCAAGCAAGTGCCACTATGAATTTAAATTTCTCTGTAGTAAAAAAAACGGTTTGTAAAGATATGAGATTAGATACTACAGAAGTTTAAAAGTGAATTCTGTAAGGCTAAGGATTAGTAAAGTATGACTTCTTGTAACTGGTTTTAAGTATGCCTTTTGTCGGATTCTTTTTTTTAAAGTTTTCCTTAAAGAAAAAATATATTTATATATATTTTAGTTCAGTAGAAAGATTATCTTTAGAAAGTTTCGTGATCAAAATATCTTGAATAGGCAATTTTAAAGAAGGGATTCAGTTTAGATTAGTTTTTGATAAGATTACCTGTATTGCTGTTGTTTCTGAAAACGAGTGTTTTGGATGTAGATATATCCTTATTTTCTTTGGCAATTATTGCAATTATTTGGGGTAATTATCGCTAAAAAGACATCGTCCCCAACGTTCTAGAGAACTGTGGCATTCTAGATGATTGTCATCAACTTGCTAGTTCTAGATGACCGTTATTCTAGATGACTGTTATGAACTGGTATAAAGTTATCTAAAAATTAGTGACTTCATTGGCTGTATTTTGTGTTACTGTTGTTTATTAAATGACAATTTTGGTTTGCATATAAAATTGCTAAAATTGTTGTAGAAAGCTTTTTTGATGAAAAAAAGTTGTAGTAAAAAATTAGGAACGAATAAAATGATCTTCTATAATCGGTACGAAAAACTAATTGTTGAAGAATATTATATGATGAATTTACTAACATAACAAGAAAAATTTATAAAACTGGCAATTTATCTTGGTATTTATTGCTACTATGACTCCAAAAAAAACTTTTTTTTTTAATGAATTATCACATTGGTTTTATTAATGACAATTATATTGTCTTTGGGTCTATAATGTTAATCTACATAATATATAATTAATCTAATGATACAGGTTCCGTCAATGTGTATATAGATAATACAAAATAAACCGAAAAGCACTTTTAAATGTATTTTCAGTATATTTTTGTTTTATCCTTAACGAATATTTCTCTTATATTGATGAACACATTACTAATCAAAACATAATTTTTTAAATTAATAAATTCTTGAACATAATTTTTTAAATATTAATTGTTATAGCCTTAATTATTAATAATCCGTAATTAATGTTTAGAGTTATAGTATTCATGTTAATGTTTGTAGTTATAACATTATTAACTAAATGTTTATAATTATAATATACCGGCTTCTATAACCCATCAATATTAAACAAAGGCCATCTCATAACTAAAGGATAATGTTCGGAACCAACGTGGAAGAGGACGTAGAACTTAAAAAATAGGTTGCATGTGTTTCAGTCACTGTTTTCAGAAATAAGGAGACTTGATCGTTATCATGACATTTTATGTAAGCTTCTTCCATCAATAATCAATCTGTTTGATCGGAGTTATCATTATTTTCTTCTATATGACAGGCAAATGAATGAATGTTGCCCCTAAAAATCTTTCTGGAAGGCCTTATTTCGTCATACACATTCGTGAGCTATTTGTGGTATACATTATTGGAACAGGAGACCCCTTATATTCAAAAATAACTAAATAAATACTGAAAAAAATTAAAAAATAAATAACTATTAAAAGCAAATTATTGATATATAAAGAACAAAAACAAAATACTTTAAAAATGAAACACTGACCTACCCAAGCGATAAAATAAATTTAAGGTAAATTAAAAGTTTATTTATTCTGCAGAATAAAATCAAAATGTTGCACTTTATTTTATGTGAGAAAATCAACAGGTTTATAATTTAATTGAAGTTTAAATATTGACTTACTTTTCAGGATTAAAAATTTTTCAATGCAATTTTAATCTTTTAAAAATGCAGAGATAATAATTAATTAAATGTTGGAAGTTATACCATATAGCAATTTTCTTTTATTCAAAAATGCGAAATCATAGAAAATTAACGATGCGATAATTTTTGTAGATGATGATCATCATCAAAAGTTATTGATTTTTAGCTGTGAAGTAAACAAAACCTTCTGTTTACATATTTACTCGAATATAAACAGTTAACGGCAATTAAACTTATTGATATTTCTTTTTTTCATTAGTTTTAGGATCAAACTTGTTTTTGGCGAGACCAAATCCGTGAAATTTGTAATGGAATGGCTATATACTAATCGCTGGCAAATTTATTTTATATTTTATTTAATTAATTTTTTACTTAACTTTTTTTTTTTAACTTATTTAATTAATTAATTTAATTTATTTTTTCTTTTATTTACTTATGTAATGTTTAATTTAATTTATTTTTATTTTATTAATTACCTTATTTATTTATTTTATTTATGTAAGATTTATTATTTTTGACATTGCAAATATAATATGTTTCTGTATTTATTTCATGATTAATTAATTTTTTTTTCTAAGTAATATATATATTTTTTTTTTACATTCACTTTATTTATTTTCTTTCTTTTTTTTTTTTTTTCTCAGAAATGATTAATTAACCTTATTATGTGAAAATATGAGATGAGGAAATCGTTAACATTTTTCGCTTAACATTTCGTGATTTTGCAATCTTTCTAAATATTTTCAAGGTAAAATTTGTCTATCACTGTAATACTTCAATACTAGGCTTCAATAATAGGGGGCTAGGTTACCTTAGCATAGATTTGAAAACTGAAAAGGAGACCCAATCAAAGTATTCTTCAGATATGGACGATTAATTCATAGGGCAGAAAGTTATTTCTGTTGAGCTTCAGTAAGAATGGTGTTACTTCTTCCTCTAGTTGCGGCCTGATGGCCAATTAGCTACAGCTACATGCTTCAAGTTCGAATTCTGGCGGTGGCATGGATGTTTGTTAGTGGTTCGGAATTCACGTTAAACTGTAGGTCCCTGTCTAATTAGCCCAAAGTGTGCAAAAAACGACAACATTTCGATAAACCGAGCCAATCTTCCTACAGTTGACATTCTTGTAGATGTTCATTCAAAATTATGGTGGCAAAACGAGGGGTTCAGTGTTGAACTTGTGTAATCACCGCTTTTTATCCTTTTATCGAGTTCTGAAGTTTTATTCATTAAATAATATAATAGAATTTTTTGTTTTAATTTCATAGAAACGCAATATTTCTAAAACAATTATAAATATTTAAGTAATAAAAAGTGGCATGCAATCATAAAATGGTCAGAAAAATTAATTTTAAATTTATAATGTTTAACAATACATTTACAAATTTTTATCTATATTAAAATATGTATTTTTATACTATTAGGGGTTTGGTTTGTCGCTCTACGGTCATTTTTTTGCACCTTTCATCCTCCATTCAGTTAAGCAGTGTTAAGCAGCGTATGTTCGTTTGAAAAGGGGATTAGCAATAAGGCATCTATCTATTATCTTTCCCACGCTTGAAGAGAAAGATTTTGGTTTGATTTGTTTGTCGCTCTATGGTTTTTTGTGCACACTTTAGGCTCATTAGACAGGAACCTACAATTTAAGGTGGATTCCAAACCACTAACAAGCATCCACGCCATCGCCAGCATTCAAACCTGAAGCCTGTGATCCAAAGGCCAGAGCGCTAGCTAATTGGCCATTAGGACACCATACTGTTAGCAAAGGAAGAGAACAATTCATTAACATGAGAAAAAAAAAAATTTCTTATTTATTTAAAAATAAAACGTGTATATGTCTTTTAATGCTTTTGAAACTCCATAGAAAAAATATTCTTAATATTATATTTACAGCAATAATTTTTGTTTAATAATTGATTCATTTTCATTTATTGGTGAAAGTAAATATTTATTTTAAAATGTGCTCTTATAATCAAAAATTAAATAGACGAAATGTTTTAAAAACATAGCATCACATCGAATAAAACGCATTAAAAAAAAATCAAACGCATTTGCGGTTTATCTCTTAGATGAAAAATATTTTCCTTTTTGCTAAACATAAAAAAAAAAAAGAAAGGAAAAAAAAAAAAATTGAAAATGCATTAAAATAAAATTTATGTCAAACGGTGGACAATTCATCATGTAAAAATATTTTTGCGTTTTGAAAAATTAGGAAAAAAAAAAAAAAAAAGATTCAAAAAATGGCTTCTAGAGAGGCAAAAAAAAAAAAAAAAAAAGTCCGTGCAGTTCAAAGAAGGCCTCGCAGTTGCAACAACGGTCCCTAGATGGCGCAGCGGCATCGGAGTGAAAGCAAGAAATTTCAACAACCTTTTTTTCCTTTCTGCCGCTCTCTTAACCGGCCGTTTGCTGTCATCTCGCTGGAAGCAAACAATCAATCATTTCGTTCGTGCTTTATACGAAAAAGATCAGTTTCGGAAAAGGCAGCTTATTTTTGAATGGATTGCATTCGACAAAGTGATATGATATTCTGCTTTAAATTTGCTGATATGACCCATCCGATAGTGGTATCTCTTTTTTTTTTTTGAGAATTTTTTTTCCCCCCCCCCTCACTTACATTGATAAGAATGTTTGATGGTTTACGAAGAAGTCAGGAAGTGGTAAATTTCATTTTAACTGCTGCGATTTTTTTCATTTATTCAAAATTGAGTTTATACATTTTTTTCTCTCTTTTGAAGTAAAATTTTTAATTAAAGGTATTTTTCTTATTATTATTTAAAAATAATAATTTTAGATTGAAAATATAAGAATATAAGCTTATAATAAATATAAGCCGAGTGGCTAGCGCTCTGGCGCTCGGTACCATAGGTTTTGGGTTCGAATCCCGGCTGTACCAGGGATGTTTGTAGTGGTTCGGAATCCACTTTAAACCGAAGAGCCCGGTCTAATAGGATCGTAGAGTGTTGTGGAGGATAGTGTTACTCGCGTCCGTAGCATATCTTCAAGCTACACGTGTCCCCTGTGTAGTGCTAAATGAGTAACGTCAGTGCAGCCCTTGCTTGTGGCTGAAAGATACTGATACTACTACACCACATCACTGTGCCTAGAGCAGAGTTGCCCTTTTGCAGTTTGGGAATGATGTGGGTGAGAGAAGTCTGATTAGGCTTTGTGACTCTCTACGGTCATACGAGACCGTGACCTACGGCTTAAAGTGGATTCCGACCACTTAAAACATCCATGGCACCGCCGGAAACCGTAGGTCCCGGTCTAACACGATCGTAGAGCGTTCTGGAGGTAGTGTCACTCGCGTGCTACACATGCCCTAAATGAGTAACCTGGGTAGGGTATAAGATTAACTGTCTCTGTATTGCCAGCTGCATTAGGAGCACTATTATTATATTGTACATAAAAATAGTGCTCCTAATTAATCAGATGAACAATATATAATTCAAAACTATATAAAACAAAACATTAAAGTTTTAAAATTGTGTTAATTGGTAAAATAATGCGATGAATATAATGTTTGATAAACGTTTTTTTAAACATTTTTGTCCACTAATATATATATAAAATATTTATATATATATATATATATTGGTAAAGAAATTTCATGTATCCAATTTCATTATACTATAAAAATATTAAAACATTTTTAGTGTTTAAAAGAATTTAACTTAACTAACTACATTTAAACTACTTTAAATTTAACTGCATTTCAACTATTTGATTTTTGAGCTAAAAATTCATAAGCATAAATAAAACTTCTTGTGTTCATTTAAGAAACATTTATTTATTTTTTTTATTTTCGTCATATTTTCTTTCAAATTAAGATATATATAGAATCAAAATTATAATATACAGAAATCATTAGTGATATTTTTTTCAATTTATCAAAATAAATGAAAGAGAATGTTGTATAAACTGTAGACGATTATTAAACCCTGAAATACTTTATTTATTACAAAAGTTATTTGCATATAATAAAAAAATAATAAAATCGTAAATTATATTGTAATATTATTATGTGTCATATCGTAAAAATACAAGAGTATCGATTTGAAATAGTATTCAGTAGTTACTTTTCCAAGTCCATCTGAACATAAGCTGGATTCCCGCCAGATACTTAAATCGCACGTTGCAAAACAGCAGCCAATCAGAAGCTAGATCTCCTTCTTACTGTATATATACTGTATACCTTCCTGTATGATAACCACGAGCTGTCTTTTTTTTTTTTTTTTTTTTTTTCTTTTGCGAGTAAAGAATCTGATAATGATAAATCAATCATTACATAAAATGAATATATTACTATGTTTGGTTTGGTTTGACGCTCTAAGCTCTTTTTTGCTTACTTTAGGCTAGTTAGACCGGGGCCTACAGTCTAACTTGGATTCCGAACTTGAATCCACTCTTATTCCAAACCTGAATCAAAGTTATTCCACCTGAATCCATGGATTCCGAGCGACTCAGGATTTGAACCTTAAGCTTGTAGTATCAAAGACCAGAGCGCTAGCCAATTGGCCATCAGGCCATTATGTTAGTAGGAGATGATGAATAATACACTTTTTTTTAAGAAAATAATATATTCACTTATAAGAGCAGAATTTAAGTTTTTATTGAATAAATAATTAAAATGGTAAAAATATGATTTTTATATTAAAAAGACAAAATTTTATATAAAAAAATTAATGTAGACATTTTACAATCAAAATCAGTCTTAACATACCTCTGAGTGGTAGTGGTGGTGGTTGAACCCAACTCAATCCAACCCCAACCTTTCATGTGCTGTGTATTGGGTATGGTATTCTGTATTGGTATTCTCAGTTTAAATGAGATTATTTGCAGTGAGGGATAAAATTAAAATTTACAGTTTGCATCACTATATTTATATCTATGAGTTCAATTTTACAGTTAATGTGGAAATTGTTGTAATTTTCTGAATTGATGTAAGATTAAAACGTTTTAAAACTGCACATTAGTTATAAAAAATTAACAATCAAAAATTGTTAATCAAAAATTTAACTATCAAAACAATTAACGGTTTAAAGCGATTATTTTAAAAAATTCAAAAATATTCCTTGCATAATTAAAAGGATGGGATATACTCAGGGAATTCGCATAATTTTTTCAGCTACAAAGGAATATTTACCATCTATTCAATCAATTCAAAGCTTTCGACTTGCACCACCTCAAACCGACAAAATTCCAACCACAAATCACCTTCACCAATAACAAACAGGGAATATTTCACAACAACCTTTACAACAAATCTCTCTCAAAAGATGGCAAAAAAAAAAAAAAAGAAATCCTCATGTAAGTCGTCCATTCGAACAAACGCCACACTGCGAGCATACCGAAAACATTCTTGAAACACTTCATACCTTGAGGGTGATCAACTATCGCCCAGCACACACACACTTCGGGGATTTCTCTTTGATACCGGGGGGATTAACCACCCCGTTCTAAAAGAAGGATTAGGGCGGCATGCATTGAAGAAGGAAGGGTCTTTTTCGAATCCACCCCCAATAATCTTCTCGCCCCTTCGAAGTTTACTTCACGTGTCCTACAAAACTTTATTTTTTTTTTGTTATTATTATGTGGTACTACTTTCGGCAAGTTTATAAGGATTCTGTGAATGTCGTACAAGTCTATGGTCAAGTCCTTCAAAGAAGAATAGCGGTCGTGGGGTTTTTTTTTTAGAATGGTGAAATGAATGGGTGAAAGGGATTTTTAGAAGCTTTTTTTCAAGATTCTTTTGAAAATGTTTTTAATGATGCTTTGGATAAATAAATGATTGTGCGTGGTAATGAATTCGTGATCAAATGTTTCCTTGAATTAAGGCTTTATTCTTTCGTTTGAATTTTATATATGATTATATATATATATATATTTTTACTGTAAATTATAAATGCTTTGTAATTCAGTTTTTCCTCGTTGGCATCGCACCTTGTTAGCTTGCGTTGAATTCGATTCTCGCTGCTGGCGTGCATTGCGGTCATAAGTTGAAAAAACGAGTGATTTAGTGATCAACGATAGACGATTTTGCCAATATCGCGCATCAAATTGGACTACCAGCTGGTAAAAATTTTCTTAGGGCCTGATGGTCGAAGGACTAGTGCTCTGATCCTCGGTGCTACAGGTTTCGGATTCGAGTCCCTGCTGTGCCATGAATGTTTGTAGAGGATTGGAATCGATTTTAAGCCGTAGGTTCCCTGTCTATATCTCTCTTCCCTGTCTATATAATATATAATGTCCTATATGATATATAGGAGTAAGGCAGACAAAAGTACCCCATGAAAAATCAACGTCACGGAGCCAAGTCAGATTTCTGCCTACCAGTGCTCCCTCACAACAGAAGCTGCCCCCTCCCCCTTCTTTTCCTTCCTTCCATGATATCACATGGGTTCTTAGTTTAGATGTTTGCTGTCTACCAAGTAGGATAATACCAAACATTTCGTTGTCTATTATACCATCAAACATCTTGCAGTTCCCTCTAAAAGTCTTCCAAGAAGACATTTATTTCCATGTTGTACAGAATAAAGACGATACAAAGGTTTTCTTTTAATATAGTTGTCGATTGATGTGCGATCTGAACAATATGCTGCTAAAACAAGCGCTCATTTCATTGGTGAAAGAAAATGAAGATTTTGTAATGATATAAACATGAGTAAAATGAGACAAGGGAAAAAAATGGAAAATCTTTTCTTGAAAGGCATAACGAATAGTAGGTATAAAATGCTACGAAGGGGGAGATATGGCTATAAATGAAATGTTTGTTAAGATTTTTGGTTTAAATTTATAAAACCACAAATGGAATTGGAACGGCAATAATTGCATTACGGAAGTTATATAAAATATTTCTTTGTCGTTATTTCACTTGGTGGATTATTTTTTTTTTTCAATTAGAAAGCCAAATGTCATTTTTCATAATAAATTAAGATTAGCAGAAATTTTAATGTAGAAATTTAAAAAAAACAGTAATTAGGTCGGAAGAATGAAAATTCTTTATTTCTGTTATTCTGTTTAAAATTAAACCTAAATGAAACTGAGCGAAGGACATCTGAATAAATGACATCACATCTTGAAGTAGAATTAAAAACATAAAGATGTCATAAAAATAAAGCACATAAAAAAATTCTACGAAAAAAATATCTGGGGCAAACCCTCTTGATTTTTGTTTTTGAAATGTATACATAAATGAAAAAAATGTTTTAATGTCTTTTTTTTTAACCAATTTTCAAACTTTCTGGGGAAAAAAAAAAAAAAAAGATACTAGAAAAAGGAACATGCAAGAATTTTTTTTCAAGCCGAAATCGTTTTTATTTTTTATGCATATCTTGCACATTCATATCTTTCTTCATAAAAAATTTAAAAAAGAAGAAGAAAAAACATTTTTATAATTAAAAAATACAATTTTTTTCTTTTACATAATAATCCTCTGCTAATACTTTAAAAAAATAATAAATAAAAAAATAAAAAAAAAAAAAAGCGAAAATCTCTCTTACTGTTTTGGTTGGTTAAATCTCTCGTTTAGCATCAACAACAGAAACTAAAAAAAAAAAAAAAAACTTCTTCCCTCCACTCGTCAAATAGAAGGAAAAAGAGAGAAAAAATTAAAGAAAAAGAAAATCATTTTAAGAAAATGACGAGTAAAATGAACCTATTCCTAAGAACACTTAATGAACATCGAAGAAACGATAACGATAGAATTCTGAAAAAGAAAAAAAAAAGAACAAAAATAATTCGATTCGATATGTGCTTTACGAAAAAGGAAGCAAAACTTAAGAGAAAAACGGCTTGCAGAACTAAATGGACTTCTATTCTAATTTCTCGCAGCCAGAAATTCAAACCAATCAGCTCTCTTTTAATGGTCTTTATTGCTTTTATTATGCTTGGGACTTTTTTTTTTTTTTTTTACTTTTTAGTTTTAGTTTTAGTTTTCTTTCCTCTCGTTTTTCGATTCTTTCTTCGAACAAAGAAGGGAATTGACTCAAAATCATTAGATTGTCCTTATCCCCCCCACCCCGTCCTTACCCCTATGGGGGTGCAAATGGTTCCATTTGAAAAGTCGTTATCACCCGATATAAGCGGGAACAGCTTTTGCGAATTTAATAGCGTAATTTCACAATTTGCGTTTTGTTACTGTTGGTCCAATGGGTTTTCCTGTTTAAATGGGGTAGCGCATACATACATACCCCAGAAAGTTAAAAGGGGTGGTGGTGGGGTGGAAAGGGTGAGAAAGAAAAAAAAAAAAGAACGAAAGGAAGAAAGAAAACAATAATAATTCCTAAAAATTCTATCGCATTCTTTAGGAAAAAGGCTCTTTTAAGAGGTATCGAGGAATCTGATTGGCTTATCTCTTTTTCGCCTCACTGGGCACGCACTGGTCGAAACTGAATGTGACGTCATCAGGCATGCGCTGCAAAAGAGAAAGACGGATACAAAAATCGATAGAGTTATGCATCGTGTAATCGATTATTTTCAGATCTAGAATTCATTATCGCATATGTTGAAGAAACGCAAGAGGAAGGGGTTAAAAATGATTTCAATTTTTGTCGTCACTTTTATCATTATATTATTATTTATTTTTGTCGTATTATCATTCTTTAGCGTTCATCAAGATGACAAATGTCTAAGTGATATCGAAACGATTTTCTTGCGTATATATTTTTAAGTTCTTTTTTTTTTTCTTTCTTTCTTTCTGTGTAGTAAAGTCTGTGCCGAGATGTTTTTCAGCTTCTTCTGGAAAAGTCGTTTGTCATCTCTTGCACTGCCTGCTAGCGTCGGCTAATGTTACAGGAGGGACCATCAGTAATAACTGCTGTGCTTTAAACGATGGGGTTGTTTCATAAAGACGTTGACATCTTAAAAACGGAACTTTCGAATTGGAGCCTATAATTAGGAGTGTGCAGCCGTTATAATATTTTATTCGATAACTCGGCAGTTCCGGCCATCTTCGAAAGAAGTGATTAAGGAGAGAGATAAAATATTGGTTTTCTGAATAAAAAGTGTTTAACACTCACTAAGAAGACATTTTTTTTTCTTTTTCTTTTCTTAATTCTGTGTCGTTCTAAAAAGATCTCTCAAAATTATCGGTCTTTCATTTTTTTTAAGAGCTGTTATTTTTAAAATATATATATATTTAAGTTGATTTTTTTTTTTAATTGCAGCTAAGACATGCATTTTTTTTAAAAATTAATTTTGCACTCATCTTTATAAGTCATGGGATCCAATCGAAATTTTGGAAATAATACAAAGCACATAATTTTCGAAGAAGTTAAACAATTTTTTAAACATTTTTTTATATAAATATATTGTACACTAGCAGTTGATATATTAATAATAATAAATAGCAAATATAAATAAATGTTATGAAATTTTATATATAAATATATATATAAGAAAGTAAAGGAAAGTATAACTGAGAAGAATTAATTAATAAATTTTCTTCATCGACCAATAGAAATTGATATAAAATTAAGTACCAAGTGCAATATTTATACGAGCTGCCAGATGGCCAATTAGCTAGCACTCTGGCTTTTGGTATCATATCTCCAGATTCGAATCTTAGTGGTGGCATGGATGTTTGTGAATGGTTCCGAATCCACTTTAAACTGTAGATGCCGGTCTTTTTAGCCCTCGTGGGCACAAGATGATCGTAGAGTGACAAACCAAAACTGTACAAAGTATGAATATAATGTATAAGACAAGGTTTGGTTTGGTGCTCTACGGTCATCTTGTGCCCACTTTAGACCAAACAGACCGGGATCTACAGTTTAAAGTGGATTCCGAACCACTAACAAACATCCATGCTCACCGACAAAATCTGAAGCCTGTGATACCAAAAGCCAGAGCGCCAGAGAACCACTTGGCCACCAGATTGCTGTATAAGACAAAGAAAGAATTGCTTTATTACTCTATTTTTTTTTCAAAGTATGTATTTGTGAATAAGAAGGAAATAGATTCTTTTTTTATTAATAATTAGGCCTTTTTCTAGTCATTATTTGAATCTCACTAAAATATTTATGAAATTATTCATAAAATAGGAGAACATTTGATTAAACTGAAATCATCATCAGCTGATGGGGAAAAAATATAATTGATAATAGAACTACAAACGCATATTACTTATTAAAAATTAAGTTTTTATAATAATGAACACATTCATGAAAATTATTAACAAAATTTGCATTAATTATAACAGATGAGTTATTTTGGAGGTTTACTTATTGTACTTTTATAATCTAGTTAATTATCTATCTTATTTTACTATACCCGGAAAAAAGATCTGTTTCGGATTTTGCCAGTAGGCAGACGGCCATGATACAATGGATTGGTAGACCATGTTACAATGGACTGTAATGCATGCTAACTAACTGGGAATTAATTAGCATACATTACGTGGGATTTGTATACTCGATAATTAAATCTGTTAACACTGTAAGTCAACTGAAAAGGATAGGTGATATAAATAATAAATAACAAAAAGGTTTTGTTCTGGTTGAATAAAAGAAATGTTTGATGAGATATTTCGATGTAAGATAAGTCAACTGGTTTTGTATAACAAAGGCGCCACAATATTCGTATCACGCAATGTTTATACACTTCTCAGAAACACAATCAAATCAATCAAAATAACATTCGCTATACAAAAAGTCTAAAGTGCCTTATATTCAGCCCCTCAATAAAAGAGAGAGAAATTGTTCAAGATCCTTCAATTGCAATACATATATATATATGTATAGTTTTTCTTTTCTGTCAGAAGATACGTATGCGTATTTCTAGTTTTGATTTCATTAAAACTGAAAATATTTTATAAATAATTTTTCTCTAACTACATCAATATATATTGAACTATCATCAGAAAATTTCTGCGAGAACATTTTGTACTAACATTTAGAATTACATTTTGAGGCAGCAAGTTGGGGGATGAGAAATCCCTAAAACGAGAAAATATTTCCTCATTTTATTCCCTAGTGCAGCAATTTCTACCCTTTTATAAAACATTAATAAATTGATAAAATTTTTCATTTATAATTAAACATTATCTTCTACCCTCCCATCATCCATCCTTCTAAGCAATATAAATAAATAAAAAAACTTTTTTAAGTATTAATGTTTATAAGACAGTTAGCAAATTGATGACATTTATAGGTTTTTATTTTTTGTTTTATGTTTTATAATTTATTTAAATTTTTCAAAAAACAGTCTAACATCAAAATAAAAAGCATTAGAGTAATTTTAAACCACAAATCAACGATAAAAGTTCATAACAATTATTCAATTTAATAAGCAAGATGGGAAGTTAGTTAAGCCAGGGAGTTGGTTAGTTAGTTAACTGCCAGAAAACCATTTTCTATTAGACTTGTAACTGATTTAATCGGGTTTATGTCATTCGGTTTAAAAATTGTCAACATGTTAATTCAAAGTCTCATTCTAAAATGAATCCTAACAGGACCTATTACGAATGGGACAAGGCCTATTATTATCTTTGATGTTATCCAAAAAAACCCACCATTCTGCAGGTTCGATACAGAAAAAAAAAGGAAAGAAAAATTTCCATCAAAGCCCCTTTTTATTTTTGAAAAATTTGTGAAATATAATAAATGTTCAAATTATTACATAAACACTTGTGTTTTTTCTATGGAAAACATTAAAATGGCTCCTCCTGAATTTTATTAAAAAAACTGGTATTTAATTGTGGGAAGGAAACTGATATTTAAATTTTAAAATAACTTTTAACTTCGTCAAAACATAAGCGAAATTACAAATGTTAATGTTGAAGAAAAAATTAAAGCATTTTTATCAATTTATCAGAGGAGATTCTGTTTTTTTTAATAAAAATTAAAGCACTTTCTCGAACAATGTTTTGCACAAGAATAATGTTTTGGTGTCTTACAAAAAAATAATAAAAATATTTAAATAAATATTAAAAATTCAAGCACATTTTTTTTCATCAGGCTCAAAAAAATACTCACGATTTTTTTTTTTATTTTTTTTATTATATGTTATATAGGAGACATTTCATTACATATTTTACATTTTCTGGAAGCCCACGAAAGAAATAATCTTTAAAAATATTCCATAATTTTCTATTTGTTTACCCAACAGTGTAGGAAAAATTTGTGGAATCCACTTTAAAATGTGAGTGTATTTAATATTTTACCCGTTTAATATAAATGTATATTTAATATATATGTACATATACAGAATGTATTTTAATGTATTGGCTTTTAGAGAATGGAAACAATACTGCAAATGAGATAGCAGACAAGAAAAAAGAAATGTTTCGATAAAGAATTTTGAAGTTAATCTCAAAAGAACACTAAATCATTCACATTTTTAACCACCAAACTAATGGTAAAAATTAAATTGGAATATTAAAATGATAACAATGTTATTCTAAATTTGTTATAGGAAAATTTTGAGGCTTTAAAAGATTATATATATATATATATATATATATATTAGGAAAGATTGATTAAGCGACTGTCTTTTCTTTTCATTTACCATTCTTAATTAAATATTGCCTTTTATAAGATACTCGATGCAGATTTTAATTTCCATTTCTCCCAGTTCCTTTGTGAGAAGATAATTTGATCACTTCTGTTGCCTTGTGGTAATTATTTAAGGGTAAACCTTTGAAATATAGCTAATCATTAATTTTCGATTGGATTCCTAAAGAACAACAATTATGCGCACGACAAATTCGATTCTTCGGTTTCTGCCTTTTATTCTAGCTCAACAACATATTACGAATATGGCAAAGAATTTATTAAAGCAATATTTTCCATCTTATAATTAAACAATAACCAAACTGCATTGAGCATGTTACAGTTATAATGTATGGATAAGGAGTTATAATGTATATCATTACAGTTTGGGACAAATAAATTTAACCAATAATACATTTTCCACACATTTCTGCATGAAAATAACTGAATTCCTGTGCATATTTCTGTGAGGAAAAAAAATCTATGTTTTCCGATTTATAATTAAACTCTTTAACCGTCGAACTGGAGATAGAGTGATATATTTTGACTATATTTTGTAATTTTGTACTTGGATATTCTATAATTGCAATTTTATATTTGCATATTCTATAATAGCAATTTTTACCTAATATTAATTCTCTTTTATTTTGAAATTATAGAATAATTGAGAGTAAAATAAGGATATAATTTAGAGAGACACTGCAGTCAATAACAATTTTTAAAAAATTTCTCCTAAAATTTATTGCGTAAAGATAATTGTATGTTTATTTATAAAATGAAGGTTATTTAACAAACGTATTGATGTTCAAATACTGAGAATAAGATATTAAATGAAGAAGAAATTTTAATAAGGGAATAATTATTTACGATTACAATTATAATACTAAAAAAATATAAAAATTTGGGAAAAACGGGAGGGGGGGATGTTTTCAAATTTTCACCCATATGACACTAATTGCTGGGCAGTAATCGCAAAAGCATCTCTGGGATGGTGATCTGTGATGAGTTGTGCGAGGAATATATCAGTGGAAAACAAGGCCCACAGACATTAAAAAAAAATTTTATATGACGGATTCTTCGCTGTAAGTAATTTTTTGCAAGTATACAGATAAATAGTATCAACCAGCCTTACCTAGAAGCCACCATAGACCTATTACAACTTTAAACAAATACTTCCTAATAGAAAGGATTGAGATTTTTCAGTCCTCCTCAGAGACAACAGAAAGACTTTCCAGCTTACAGATTTAAAGTCCCACTGCTTGCTTAGACGCGTGAGTTTTGATTCGCTTCCGCTTATTGTATTTTTGAACTCGGTTCTCTCATAGTTTAGAAAACCTAAAACGCTAACCATCAGGCTTTGCAGTTACTCCTTTTTGAAACGAGGAGATTCGATAGCAATTGTGACAATGAGTTTAAAACATCTCGCCTCGATACTGCCTGGTGGTAGATTCCCAGGTTTTCTTCCGTACGACATGTAAATGAGGGGCAATAACCCCTAAAAGTCTTTCCAAAATTCAGTGATTTTCTCTCATTAATCTTCGTTGATTTCCTCGTGACAAGTCAGTGGAATACTAGGCCACTAATGGTCAACCAAAAAAAAATAATAATAATAATAAATAATAAATATATAAATAATAAAGACTGTCACTGTCCACGGTCTCTAAATGTGGAGTTGTTTCATAATTTCATTAATTATTTGCAACATTTTATAATAGAAAATTAGAATTGTGATATGTCATATTACAAAATTTTGTTTAAACGACCATATGTTTTAAAATATAAATAAAAAATAATTAGTTTTATAGAAATTAAGGGTTTGAATAAATTTAATGATATATTTTTTTTTTATTAACTTTTATTATTTGTTAATTCCAGCAGAGAGGTTTAGCGATACAATAATACGAAAATTGGAACATGCATTTAATTCATATAAATGTCAATTTATTTATTTTATTCACAGGAACTTGTTCAAAAATTTAATTAATGTTTTTGATTTTTTCAAGATATTTAATAACAAATAATATAACAATACATACAGCATTTTAAATGAGACTGATCCATGTAGGACTGCGTATCATAATCGTACTTACAAATATTTAATATTTGACTGATTTGTAAGGATTGGTAACGTTAAAAATTATTCATTTTGATCTCGATATTTTGCAAGGTTAATTTTTAAATAGAAGTTTTATTAATAACAATAAAAAAATGTTTATGTGCATAACTTTAAATGTTTTTGTTATACTTAAAATCTTTTGTATAAATTTCTTCGCTCTATTAAAGTCTTTTATTGTCTTACAGTTAAAGACAAAAAAGTATTTACCTCTTTTCATTTCCTTTAACTGATACAAAAAGACAAGCACATTATAATATGTTTTGGAGTAACTTACAATTTACAGTAGAAAACAAATTTAATGATAATTGAATTTCCAACGTTTAATAATATATTTGAATTAAATAAAATTTATGACATTTCATGTGAAATAAAATATTCACAAACATAATAAAAAATAAATAGCAACAGGATAAATAAGCGGAACTGGATTTAAATAAAATTTCGCGCATGTAGCCTTATCAGATTACTAGATAATTATAAAACCAGATTGGTGTTAATATCAAATTATAAATAAACATGATTGTTACAAATCTTTTGATGTCGAAAGTTCAAATTGTTTTTCTCGCGTTTCCTTTGCATAAACACGTTTGAGTGGGTACAGAAATTCTTGAAATCTGGGTTCAAACTTCATTGTCATTAGGAATATTAAAAATCTACGTATTTCGATAGTAACTTAGCTGTCATTAAACTCATTTCATGTTTATATCCACGTGAAATGAACGTGGGAAAAGTTAATTTCAGAATGGAATACATTTTCTATTCTGATAAATACAGATTGTCCCAAATTCAAGCAAGATGTAGTTCTTTTAATAGAAAGCACAAGAAGTTTTGTTTATATATATATTCTACCCCCTCCTCACCAAACACCAAGTTTAAAAATGCATTTTGAAGAGAAATTATCCTTTCATTACCAAATATTCCTATCTATTTAGGATGTTTAGGAATCCAAATCTTGCTGAAATTTTAGGACAACCTATAATATTAATTTAATTTATTTGAACACAAATACGTTAAATATATTTACATGAAAATCTATATTCTTCCAGATATTTAAAAATATTTTTCATGCCAAAAATAAAAAAAAAAAAAAACAAAAAGTGTAATTAAAAAATATTACGTAAGATTGAGGGAAAGTTAAAAAAAAAAAAAAATGTGGGAATTTTTACAGTTCATCATCTATTAGAAAATAGAAATATCATAAATAATTTTATAAGCGTAATAAAACTTTTTTTTTTACAAAATTATAAGGACATATTTAAAAGAAGTAAAGCTTTAAAAAACTTTATTAATATTTTTTAATCATATGATAATTTAATGCCCAATGAAAAATTTTGCGCTCCTTTCTAAAGAGTTAAAAATATTTTTAATACCACAAAAAAATCTTTCTTTTTACCTCTTTACACCGACTCTTTCCAAGGGTTTTGGATTGATCACCTCCATGCTCGACCAAACCAGCACTTTTTTTTTCTCTCTCTTTCTGAACTTTAAAGGCATGAAAGTCGTAAGCAGCAAAAAAGCCGTGAAAACGCACCGGAAAAAAGAGAAGAAAATAAAACCCAAATACATACAGCACTTAAAATTCCTTTTCAACCCCTCACTCAGATAGCGAGTGCCCCCTGATATTTATGGGCCCTCCTCTTTTTAATGCTCTCTGGCACCCTCTGGTCGCTGGAGCTGAAAATCAAAGTCCAGTCCACGATTAAAAGCCAGCATCTGAATGCATCTTTTTATGGGGCCCCGGACGGAAGTGGCTATCCTCTTCTTTTATGACTGCAGGACAACAATGTCCTTTTGAGACATTCCTTGGGTCGCCGCCTTTGCTGAAGTTATACACACACCCGATGTAGTATCTGCTGCCATGATATGTTCATCAACGTTGGAGTTCTTATATGGGGTGGTCCGCTTGCGAAATCCCATAATGAGTCGGTGGGATAAAAAGGACCATATGTTCGCAGGTAGAAAGCGAGTGTTTGTGGAAAAAGGGTTAGGTTGGTGATTGCTGTCGGTGCCCTTTGTGGTGACAGAAGGAGGTGGATGTCAAGGCGCCTTGGAGACCACTGATATCTGTCCATCTGTGTCTGGAAAATACCTGGAGTGAAAGTAAATTTTTTTTTTTTTTTTTTTTTTTTTTTTTTTTTTTTTAATAATTTTACTGGTAGTCATCGCCATCAACAGACGATTGACGAAAAGTTTCATAAAGTATTTCCACATTAAACCTTGCCATTTCATATAAATTGCTTTTGAATTGCAATTGTATATATAATGTTTTATTTATATTGGGGTAGTGTTACTCGCGTCCATAGCATAACTTCAAACTACACGTGCCCCTGGGTAGTGCTAAATGAGTAACAACAGTGCAGCCTTTGCTTATGGCATAAAAATTAACTGTCTCCATTGCCAGCTGCATTAGAACAATAACATATAATGTTTATTAGATTGGTGTTTTATACTGTCTAGTGGCGCTTTAAACAACATAATGCTTTTCAGTATTATGTGACAGCCACCGCTATGCATGCGTTTTTAAATCTTTATGTTGGTAACTTAACTAATAATTAAAAATCAATGTAATAATTATCAAAGCACAAATGCAAATCAGCAAAAATACAAATGTAATTTTGTGTATTTTTGTAAATAATACTTATCATAAGCGAGTTATTCTACAATGAAAAATTCCTTAATAAAAAATAAGGTGTGAGGTTAGTCTTGATGTTTATTAATATCCATTTCTTACGTATTTATATATATATATTTATCTGTATAGGCAATAAATCATTTATAAACATTTTTTATACATTTATGTATTTTAATTATTTTATTAAAATATAAAATTAGTTTATGAAAATATTAAAAGAACTAAGGGAATGAAAAATTAAAAAGTCGTCGTCTCACAAAAAAAAAAAAAAAAAAAAATGTATATATGTACAAATACCCCATATGTATGTACTCTAAAAGAAATTTATTTTCTAAAAGCCTGAATTTTTACACTTTATTTTATTGAATATTATTTTAAATAGCAAGGGAAAGCAAATTATACCCAAATTTTACAGATTTAACTTGATACTCATTCCTTCAAATAGATTTGAATTTTATTTATTGATAGAAAGTTAGTCATTTGAAATTAGCAATGATTCCACCATGTCAAATATTGACCTGAGTACAAAGGATTAAATATATGTCTAGTAATTTAAAATAAAAAAAATATTTTGTAAATTAAATTAATAGTAAAATCTTTTTTTAAAATAAGTGGGTGCTAAATTTAACTCTTTCTTTCTAAATTTAACTCTTACTTACTAAATTTACCTCTTTTTTTATAAAATTAATTAATTAATTTTTATTAAAATTAAATATTAATTTTTGTTAACTTAAGAGCCTAAGGTACTTAGATGCCAAATGTTTGATTTTAAAAAATATATATATAAAAAATATTTGTTATTTAAAACGTTTTCATTCTAAAAAAGAACGCAAAACATTATCATAATTCAAAAGATATATGTCACTTTTAACAGTTAATTTTAAAACGTTATATAAAATAGGCCATATATTATATTTATTTAAATCTTTATTATGCTTTTATTTTATTAATTCTTGTTATATTGATTAGAATATATTGATTTAGAAAAAAAAATTATGTAAAATTTTAAAATAATTAAATAGGATTTTTATCTATAAAATATTTTTGTAAAGTTGGGTAGATTATGTTTTTAAAATTATTTATATATTGTCAAGTCGACTGAACATTTATATAATTATTATTTTAAGAAACACACATCCTTTGAATGCCTTTTTTTATTGTAATATAGATTTCTTTATGAAGTTTTTTTATTCTTCTAAACAAAAAACATAAGATTCTCAATTGTTATTTTTAAAGATTGATTTTTTAAATTTGTAGTATTGTTTGTATGTAGAAGAATATTGTATGTAGAACAGTTGTATTATTTTTGTTAGTAGGAGAAGTATTAGAAGAAAATGAAAAGTAATAGCAGAAGGAAAGCATTCTTTAAAATATTTGTCCATGTACTTTTTGTTGAATTTCGAAATCTATATATTTTAATTATTTATGATTTCTATTATTAATTATTTATTTAATTTTATTTGGAATATTTAAGGGGAAATTTTTTTAAAGTAAAAAAAAAAAATGATGAGAATTGACTTTTTAAATAAGATTTGATTTAATTTTTTTTATTGTATAATAAAACTTTTACCATTACTATAAATTAATGGTCTCTTATTTCGTTTCTGAAATAAAATTTCTAAATTAATATTTTTTTTTATCAAATTTCTAATATATTTGTTTTAGACGTAATTTATATAAAAAGAATAAAATAGAGTAATATAGCTTTTTTTTTTCTATTTTCAAATATTGATGCCGCTATAAATATAGATAGAAATGTTATAAAGAAGCCGAAATTTACATTTTCAAATAACTTATATAAAATATTTTTAAAAAATTTCTTCATAATTTTTTGTACATACTTCATTCTCAAAACCATAAGTAATTTTGTCACCTTTACATTTTAGAACACACAGATACTTCAAATTCACGATTTCTTACATTGTAGTAAACCCTACAAAGCATTTCTTCTCATTCCAATCCCTACGTCAAAACCAAAAACTTACGACTTCAATAAACCTCAAAAACCACCCACAATTCCTACACAAAGTAAATTCACCCCATAAACAAAGTAAACAAACACTTCTGTCTGCCATAAACAAAACCCAATGACTCTACTAACTGCAATGGCCAGTACTGGACACACAGCACAGAAGGAAAAACCTTTGGACGATTTACTACTGACCAAACCGCGGTCGCTGACTCTGTCAGGCAGGGGAAGTATAAAAGGGAGCGAACAAAAGTACATAAATGGGCCTAAAAATGTATTCCCGACCCCCGATATCTGCCCACCCCATCCCTCGTGACGTCACGTGTTTGAGGGCCGCTGAATCCACGGATCGGTGGGTATTTTCTGCCACTTGCACATTTGAGCTCGAACGAACAGAGCGATGCCGTGCTTCAGAAATGCTATTCTCCGTTAATTGAAGGCTGCAGCACCACTGGATGAGCGTGAAGTAGTTGGGCATGCAAATTCCGGAACGTGTCTTGTGTGACAAGTCTCATGCCATCTTGATGATCGGACGGTGAGGATAGGGTTAATCACTCATCTGACATTGGTGCATTGAATTAAAATATTGAAACAAACAAGTAAATTCGTTGGTGTTTCGTAACCCTTCTTGGAGGTGAAAGGTGAAGCAATAAGGTGAACAGTTATTGACAGTTGGTTATTAGCGGTAACGCCTTTTTTATTTAAGCCGTCCGGTGTACGGACGGGTACCGCCAGGAAATAGTACTGTCTACCGAAGCGTACATGGTAAGTTACGCAGTTCATATTTTAATGTGTCAAGTTTTGGGAACTTATTTTTGCTCTATGATAATCGGCTAATGAAGCTGAAATATAATGATTTGCAAACTGAGGAATAGTTTTAAAATGAAATAAAACAGTCTTATAAATGAGTAATAAAATAATGCATCATATTAGATTACTGAAGTGAAATGTTAATTTATTAATGTGTAATTAATGAATATGTATGGCATTACATTATTATTATTAAATATTTAAATAAAGTCATTAAAATAACTATTAACAATTAAAAAAATATTAACAATTATAGTACAATAGTAAATCATGATGAAAATGAAAGTTTCAAATTAAATATTTTTCTCATTTATTAAAACTATAAATAGGCATATAACTTTTCAAATGTATGTTTCATCGTATGTTTATATTGAAGATTTGATGTTGTATATACAGCTTACATTTAGTTCATTTATGAAGTGTAAAACATATTCTTTTAACTGATAAATATTATTTTGTTTACATACAAATAAAGTATTTTACTAAAAATAAATAATTGTTGTTTACGAACAAAGTATTATGTATTTTTTATGTTCATTGCATGAAAACTTGCATTACAAAAACTAATGAAAGAAAAAAAATATCTGTTGTGTAATATTACTAATTTTAAATTTCTGATTGGGTTCTAAATATTTCAAAATAAAAAAATAAATAGCTATTAAAAAGAAATTTAATATAAATTTATTTACGTACGTATATGTGTTTATGCATAACTATTTTATTGAATCAAATATTAAATTATAACACTGAATAATTGAAATGACAACAATTGAAACATTGAATCCATTGAATAAATATTATTAACTGAAACACATGACTGAAAATATTACTTCAAGCTGTTAAAAAAATATTTTGAGAATATTGAATGGTGTATATTTTATAGGATTTTTGCCAAAAACTAATATTTTTAATTGCTATGATACAGATATTTTTATTTACTGTTGATTTCATACTTTATTTATATCACTATTCAATAAAATGATTGATTTTGCATTATTATAAATTTTAATTTTAGTGTAAAAACGTTTTCAATAAACATTGAGAATGTATTTTTTAATTTATTTGATGGACCAAAATTAAAATATAATTCGAATACAATTTTATTTAAAGTATTGTATCTTAATATCTTTAATGGCTTACTTAAATGTTATTTTATGTAAGCTAATGTATAATATCTGTTCATTATGTTTTTACTCCTGAAATACGATAATAATAATGTTTTAATAAATGGTTCAAATAAAACTTTTACAATTTTTAATAAATTGTTTGGTTTAAAAAAGCATACAAATGTCATAAGAAAGATACAATTAAAAAAATATATATATATAATTTGAGTAATTTTCTTTTTGGTTTATTTCAATTATATCAAATTTCAGTAGAATTATTTTCTTTTGTTTGTTATTCATAGCATAAATTATTTGAAAGATTCCATAATGGGATATATCTACATTAAAAATTGATCATTGATAAAAAACAATAATTAATGTAATTGTTTAAAAACAGAAATATATTAAGAAATAGCTGCTTTAACTCACTGAAACTAATTTTATTTAAAAAATAATGATTGATAGACAACTAAAAAAAAAAAAAAAGAAAAAGAAAAGAATAACTTTTTTCTTTTAGCAGAAACGTAACTTTTATCACATTTGACTTTCTACTCACTTTTTATGAAATAAATACATAGTTTTATTTCAGAAAATAAACAAACAGTATATTTTCCTCCAGGAAAAAATATTTTGTACGTAAAAATGATTTATTAGAATAACTATTTTTCAATCGAATATATTATATTAATTGTTATTATTATGCTGTGAGTAATTTTAGTTTTTTTCTATACGTACAGCATGTTCAGGAATAAAAATGGGCCCACAATGCAACAAAGAATCCCATTCTATTGAAATTTAGCAGATCAATGCGTTTATGCACGTTAATATAAGATAATAAAAATGAAAATTATGAATTGAAATGATAATTGATGATCGTCAATAATTACTAATAAAAATTATTAATGATTATTATTATGAATGTAATATCTTCCTCCCATATTTTACTTTTGATTTCTTTTTTTTTAATATGAAAAAATATTTTTATAAAATTGTATGCAATGAAAAGAAAATTTCGAACCTGTTTGTATATTATTCATTCAAAATATAAGAAAGAGATTATATTTACGAAAATAACTACAAATTTTAGTAAAAAAAAATTATTGTATTTTAAAATTTATGTTTGTTTATACTATAGTTTTCTAACACTTAAAAGAAAGCAATTTTATTCTTCTTACATTTGTTTTAAATTGTTAAATATATTTAAAACATAGATGTACTATTTCGTACACTAATGTACTATATTGATGTACTATTTCGTACACCGTAATGTACTATATTGATGTACTATTTCGTAATAAATTAGAACTGAAAATGTGTATTGTCAAAAATATTGAAATCTATTATCAAAATATTGAAATATTTAATAAATTATTTTATCATAATGTGATAAAATATGGTTTCAAAATTTATCTACGATTATATAGAGTTGCACTTCTCTAATCATGCATATGATATGAATTAAAAGTATTAAAAATTAAGCAGTCATAATCCCAAGAGATTGCATTTAAATACATTTTCATAATATTATTTTATTAAAAATTAACAGAAAATATTTTTAAAATGTTTTATTACATTAAAGGATTTTTGTCACGTTTATAAATAGATATTACTTTTAATTTTTGAATTCAAGTAAATTTAAAAAAAAATTATTAAATAATATTTCAGACGAAATAAGATACTTTAAAAATGTTGCAATATCAAAACTTTTTGTATTGTAGGTAAATAAAACAGAAAAACTTTTATTAATCTTAAAGCAAATTATTCAATATTTTGAATTAGACAAATTTAAATTTAGTATTGCACTAATTAGAAAAAAAAAATAAATGTAAATAAAAATAATAACAGTAAAATAATGTAGATAAAAAATATTTTAGTTTCAATTTTAATAAAATTTTTAGATAATGATTTAATTATTTTGAAAATTTTAACGAGTTTTGGGTTGAAAACTTTATTAAAGTAATTGCAACTAATTGTTAAATATTTAATATTTCATTCATTTTTAAACTTAAATCTTGCATTAATTTTAAAAATATCTAAATATTATATATATATTTATGTATATCTAATATATATCTTTATCTAATATCTAAATATTTTGTATGTTATAATCTTACAATCAGAATATTAAAAAAATCAAAATTATGTATAAGAAACATTGTCAAATAAAGAAAAGTAAAGTAAATTCCATTTCTGATATTCATATTGGGCTTGCTAAAAATATTAACAACTAATATTAACAATGTTATTATTAGTGCAGCATATGAAACTTATTGATGATTAAATATTCTTAGACAAATTTTTAATTATTTTCAGACTTTAATAAATATTGAAAAGCATTTCAAAACAATTCATTAACAAGGTTTATTTTTATTTATTTACTACTATTATTATTAATTTATTTATTAAAGAAGTTTCTTATTAACAAGTTGACAAAAGTCATTTAACTTTTTGGAGCTTCAAATCCTTTACTGAAAATTTTTTAGGATGTTCAGTCCTGCAGCTTCTAAGCAGAATGTGATTAATATTCTGCTTTTCATCGAAATTACAGTTTCAAAAATTAAATAATAGAATAAATCCATTTAAGTAATGAGTTTAAATTACAGTGTATTGTTATTCTGAAATTGATGAAGAATTCATATAAAATTTATTATTTATATTATAAATTTATTAAAAATTATTAATATAAATTTTTATTATAAATTTAATTTCAGAAATAGAAAAAAAATCTAATGCTTAATTTCGGTGGGAAAAAAAAAGGCATTTCAAATAATTTTAAAATTATAGGAATAAATAAATATTATATTATAAAATAATGTTATTATTATATTATTTCATTATAAATTTTTAAATTCGAAAAAAAAAATTATCAAAAATGTTTTTAATTAAATAACTAATAATTTTTAATATATATTATACATTTATTGCTATAAATTATTAGAATATTTTTATAATTTCGTTATTTTTTCCATTATAGAGATCTGAGTGTTCCTGGTCAGAATACATCCATCACCATTCCAGGGGCTGCTGTATACCAGGGCTGTGCAGGGACTGCCGAAGACGTCATGCCACATAAAGGTAAATATACTTTTACATCTAACAAATTAATTTGACGCTAATTACCTCAGCAGCATTAAATTTTTCAAAAGGCTTCATTCTATTGTAAGTGATTAAAAAAAAAAAACACTTGGCAGAGTAAATTACATTTTTTTTTGTTTATTGTTTAATATTTAATTAAATATTTTATAGCATTTATTAACTGAAAATTAATAAAATAATTATTATATGGCTTAATTAGTGCATATATTATAGCTATTTTTAAAAAAAATCTCTGTAGTATTGCTGAAGGAATTTAATAAAAGAATTATAAATCAATAAAAATAATATCACAATGAAATTTAGATAATATAATTACAAACGTCTTTCATAATATATAGAAACAATAAATTACTTTACTTAGCCAGATTAATTTAATGTTATATAGCAATTAAAATCTAACAATTTCTATTTAAATATATATACAATAAAATCAAATTTCAGAAATTAAATTGAATTATTTTGAATGAAAGAATTTAATTTAATATAAATCAATGTGTTGTCTTAAATAGTAATTCTAAGTTAAGATAAAGATAAAGTTATAAAATAATTTTTAATATATATTCAAATTTTAAGGAAGGAATTTTCTCTCAAAGGAATTTTCCCATATATATAAAAAAAAAAAAACAATTAAAAGTTAATGTACAAAAAAGGTGATCTAGCCAAAAATTTTTACTTCACAACTAATAGAGTTGTTTTCAATTTTATAGTTATTTTTTGTCACCATAAAAAAAGAAAACATATACATATTTTTGATATCCTCATTTGAATATATTCTCTGGCTTATAATGACAAAAATGTTCTTATTTATGTATGCAGAGAAATATTTAGTTTCAAAATTTAATGTTTTGACTTTAAATGATAAAGAACTGATATTTTCCCCATTTTATACATAATTAGAAGTTGTTGTTTTTTATGATTGAGCTTTACATATGCTTTTAAAATAAGAAAATGCAATTTCAAATCCAATTACAATTTCAAATCTTAAATTAAATAAAAAGTTGATACAAAATTCTTCATCATTGAAATATTTTTTCTGGTCTTCATAGCTTTTGCTTTCATTTCTGACTATGTCAACAAATTCATGGTAGTTTGTTTTGACACTTTAATATATTTCTTAATATTATTCCTTTTATTACATAAAATAAACACGATTCTATTTTCAAGAGTTATTATTTGACAAGCTTAACTCATAATTTTTAAATATTTTTGCTAATATTTAATTTCAGGAAACTTTTATGAACATGCTAAAAAATTTTAATATGAATATTTAAACATGATTCTGATATGTTTATTAAAATAATATAATAAAATATACTTTTGTCGAAAATTTTCATTTTCATTTTCATCTTAAAATTTTAATATTAATTTTTTATATTCAGTCGTGTAATATCCTTCATGAATCAATGTTAATTGGTATTTTAACTCAACAATAAAAACAATCTATTTTTAAAATGATTTATAATTCCTACTTTTTTTTAATATTTTCATATCAAGATAATTATATTGAAATTACTGTTAATACCTCTCCATTATACATTATTTTATTTAATTTGTACGGCATTTTGTTATTATTAGAACTTGATAAGTAGCAGATAGCACAGATTTTGTGATTCTAAATTATTTCTTACTAGAATTACTTTAACATTTGAGATGTCTTTTGTTTATTAATTTTTAAGAATAGTTTAAAATATGGACGATTTTTACTAAATTTTAATTTACTTCTTTTTCTTCTTTCTTATTTAATTACTCTTCTTTTGTTATATTTTTGCAATTATATTGTCTCTTTTCTTCATCACAATAAGTTTATATTCTAAATGTTAAAAAATTGAGGGTTAAAATCTTTTTTAACTATATCATTCTCATTTTTATTGCTTGAAAACTTTTTAGAATCATTGGATATTAATTGTAGCAAAATATTTATTTTTCATCAATGATAAAAAAATATCTAAATTAATTTGTTAATTTTCTATTTCTTAAATATTAATTATATTTCTAACTGTTTAAATTCATGCTGTTAATTCTCATTTAGACCAATTTTATATCTATCAATCATAATGTAAATTAACCTTCAAGAATGTTCAAGTATGTAATTTCGTATTTTAAAGTAATAAAAACATATTTTATACAAATGATAAATATTTACTTACCTACAATTCATATAAAATTTTATGAATATAAATATAATAAACAATATAATATCTTATATATATATAATGTTTTAGAAACATACATATAATATTTTTATGAAAGTAATAAATCGTGTTTACTTCTACAGTGTACGAGAATATGAAATTTTATAAATCAAAATATTATACAAATCCTTAGAAATTTTTTATATTCAAATTTTTTATTTTAATTAAATTTACTTTATAAACAATTATGATCTCAAATTATTATTAAAACTAATAATAAAAATTTTGAAAATAAAATTTTAAAATATATAAAAATATATTAAATTATTTAATAATATAAATTTACTGCTGCATCTGATACTGTTACAAGAAATGTTTTTTTACTGCAATAAATACAGTTATAATTAAAACAAGTGCATTTGTTTTTTCAAATTTAATTGGAATGATGAATTATGTATCACCAAATAAAAGACAAAGTAGCTACAAAAACATTTAATGTTTAATTTTCTACTAACATCACAAGCAACGCATAAAAAAAAAATCATAATGTTTGTTTAAACAATGTAGTCATAAATAATTTAACTCCGTAACAAATTAAACACATTCCATTTGCAATGTAAACATCAGAAAACACTAAAATTAAATAAACAAATAAAAAAAGGTCGATTCCCAAAAAAACCGTACGAAATTGAATCTTTTGCGATACTTTTTACAGCGACAACTACAGAATTAAAACCTTTTGCATACAAAACACGTGTCTTAACAACCACTGGTAAGAGATAAAAATAATATTTTGGCGCGGTGTTGCTCATTTTAATGCTACACGTGAAAGAGTGAATGAATTCGCGAAAAAATCCCTCCTTTTTGGAGAAACTGGGACTGTCAGTGAAAAATGATAAATGATTCTTAAAGGAGTCCTGGTCGCCATTTTCTTTATTCATGAGTTTATTCACAACTGTGATGATTATTCTTTTAGAGTTGAGATTGAAGTTCGGACCGTTTTAGTTTTGTATGGGGAGTTGGTTGGCTAGTGGTGGCTTCAGAGTAAAGATGCTAAAGTAATTGCTTAATATATAAATGGAAAAAAATTGGAATATATGTCCTCTCTCTCTTCTTTTTTCAGAAACATTTTTTTTTTCATTGTAACATAAATTTGAGTTTTATGTAAGGATGTGTCCTGCATCAAAATGCGGTTTTTTTTTTTTAAGTTAGAGACATGAATACTTTTTTTTATTCATTTAAACTTTAAAAGTAAAATAATTTCTGGACAGTAAAAAAATGAAAGCACTGCTTTTTCTTTATAATGAAAGTTTTCCATTTTATTATATTATTTCATTTTTTTCATATATTATTCCATTTTATTATATTATTTCATTTTTTTCATATATTATTTCATTTTTTTTCATATATTATTTCATTTTTTTCATATATTATTTCATTTTTTTTCATATATCATTTCATTTTTTTCATATATTATTTCATTTTTTCCATCTATTATTTCATTTTTTCATGTATTATTTATTTTATATATTATTCTATTTTATTATATTATTCCATGTTTTTCATATATTATTTGTTTCATATATTATTTATTTTATATATTATTCCATTTTATTATATTATTCCATGTTTTTCATATATTATTTGTTTCATATATTATTTATTTATATTATTCCATTTTATTATATTATTCAATGTTTTTCATATATTATTTATTTCATATATTATTGCATGAATACTTTCATTTTATAATACACATTGTATAATTACTTAACAAAAAAAATTATGCAGTTTAAAATTAGATGCTATATGAAATTTATGATCTTAAATATGTGAATTGTTTTTTTTTTTTTCATGAATAGTTTACGAAGTCATTTTCAAATTCTTTTATTTACTTTTTAAATTATAATCTTTAAGATATAATTAATTAAAAGGAAATTTAATAATAAATTTAAGAAACAATTGTAATATTTTAATATTTTTTTTTTCTGTTTATAAAATTCTATGCTCATTATAAAGAAAATAAACATAGCTTATTTTTTAATAATTCATCAATGTGTAAATAGAAAATAAAATGCAAAGTAGTTAGAGGATTTTTTTTTTTTTTTAGAAATCTAAAACCGTATTTGCAAATTGATAGAAGAAACCAGTTTTGAAAAAGAAAAATGCTACATTTTCAATGTAATTTTATATTGATGCATTTAACTACTTTTCTTCATTAAAAAGAATCTTGCATATGCAATTTAAATATGTTTATTATACCATGATGTATCATATGTGTATTGTATGTACAGTGAGTATCTTTCACTTATTACCCACTATTACTTAAATATTTCTACACAATCTTCTTTGGCATTTATAAAATAAACCAACCAATTATTCAATTTGAAATAATAATGAAGCTACATTACTTTACTTAATTTTAATGCTAATGCATTTCACTGCTTTTTTCAATAAAAATAGGTGAGTTTTCTAAAACATTTGCTTTCCAGATATACAATAACTTTCACTCTTTCCTCGAAATGACTTTATATCTTTATCCCACTTCGACTCATAGAGAACGTTCAATTCCAAACCATTTTCCTTTAAACGCAACTGCATAGTCATAGCATCGCCGTTAACCAATATAACGCGCTATTTCCAAAATTCTATCCAGTAAAGGCCAACACAACTTGCTAGGAGACATCGCATTGCTGGATCGAGTAACGAACACTCCAGCAAATCCAAACAATCGCGTTAACAACCAATGTAATTTTAATGCTTACATTTCACTGAATAACTTTCATGTATTGACTATATCTTTATCCCACTTTCTTCGAACTCATGTGCAATATTCAATTCAATCCATTTTCCTTCAAACACAGCAGTAAACGCATCGTCGTTAACCAATATAACGCGCTATTTCCAAAATTCTATCCAGTAAAGGCCAACACAATTTTATCAGAGAACATCGCATTCCCGGATCAATCCTAAACGAGTAACAAACACTCCAGCAAATCCAAACAATCACGTTAACCACCAATGCAAAGCCTGCCAGATCTCTTCCCTCCACGTGCAATTTAAATATGTTTATTGTACCAGATAAAGTGAACATCTTTGACTTATTGGCCACGATTATTTAAATATCCCTTTTACCCACAATTATTTAAATATTTTTATACAATTTTCTTTGGCATATATAAAAAAAACTCATTCAATTTCTCAGTTTGAAATGATAATAATGTTACATTACTTAATGTAATTCTATGTCAATACATTTCACTGCTTTTTTTTCAATAAAAATAGGTGAGTTTTTCGAAAACATTTACTTTCCATATACACTGAATAACTTTCATGTATTGACTATATCTTTATCCCACTTTCTACGACTCATACAGGATATTCAATTTTCCTTTAAACTCAGCAGTAAACTCGTATCGTCGTTGCCTGTTGTCAACTTTGCCAGAGACATCGCATTCCCGGATCAATCTTAAACGAGTAACAAACACTCCAGCAAATCCAAACAATCACGTTAACCACCAATGCAAACCGCTGCGAGAGAGATCTTTTCCTTCCATATGCAATTTAAATATGTTTATTGTACCAGATATAATGAATATCTTTCCCTTATTCCCGACAATTACTTAAATATTTTTATACAATCTTTTCTGGCATTTATAAAATGAACATTCCATTTTCAGTTTGAAATGATAATAATGATACATCATTTAATGTAAATTTATGCTAATACATTTAACTGCTTTTTTAATAAAAAAAAATTTTCGAAACCATTTACTTTCCAGTTACACAATAACTTTTACTTCATGTATTGATTTTTTATATCGTTATCCCACTTTCTTCTACTCATACAGAAATATTCAATTCCAATCCATTTTCCTTTAAATACAGCAGTAAATGCCTTGTCGTTAACCAATATAACGCGCTATTTCCAAAATTCTATCCAGTAGAGGTCAACATAACTAGCCAGAGAACATCGCATTGCCGGATCAATCCTAAACGAGTAACAAACACTCCAGCAAATCCAAACAATCAAGTTAACCACCAATGCAAACCCTGCGAGAAGTCTTTTACTTTCATATGCAATTTAAATATGTTTATTGTACCAGATATAATGAATATTTTTCATTTATTCCCCACAATTACTTAAATATTTCTGTACAATTTTCTCTGGCATAAAATAAACGATCTCACTTTTTAATTTGAAATGATAACAATGTTACATTACTTAATGTAATTTTAATGCTAATACATGTCACTGCTTTTTCAATAAAAATAGGTGAGTTTTTCGAAAACATTTACTTTCCATATACACTGAATAACTTTCACTTCAGGTATTGGCTTTATATCTTTATCCCACTTTCTTCGACTCATACAGAATATTCAATTCCAATCCATTTTCCTTTAAACAAAATAGCAAATGCATAGTCACAGTAAACGCATCGTCGTTAACCAATATAACGCGCTATTTCTAAAATTCTATCCCGTAAAGGTCAACACAAAACTTGCCAGAGAACATCGTATTGCTGGATCAATCCTAAAACGAGTAACAAACACTCCAGCAAATCAAAACAATCACGTTAACCACCAATGCAAACCCCTGCGAGAGATCTTTTCCTTCCATGTTGCTTCCTTCGATTAACTGACAGAACTTCCCATTCTCCAAGAAAATCATTGATTTTCCTTCCACTGCTGCTTCCACCATTTAGCTCAAGTATGCAAATTCATCAGTGGTGCTTCGGGCGCAAAGCGATATTGGTAAAGAGATCAGCTACAAGTTACCAGAATCTCTCTTCTGTACTGATTTTTTTTCTTTCTTTTATTTTCTTCTTCTTACTTCTTTGCCAACATTGAATCGAAGCGTCTTGTAATGTTTTATTGCATTGTAGTGGCTTTGACTTCCTTTATTTCTTTGCATTATCGTGGTATTGTTGGAAGGGATTTTCCCTGGCACCTCCCCTCCCCCTTTTTCGGAAAAGGGGTGGGTGCACTGTGATCCCCGCAGGGTATTTTGTGGGACGCTAGATTAAAATCGAAGCCTAAAAGCGTTGGTGGCAAATATGGCGGATGAGATTTAGATACTAGAATGCACAGGGGTTGTGGTCAAAATGAGCTGATATCTTTTGTGAACATCGGGGAATTAAATGTTGTCGTAGTGTTTATCCACTAAGTTTTTCCTATAAACTCTACATCATATAAAACTTCATTTATATATGAATTACATAAAACTAGCTAAACAATAAAATAGAAATATCTCCTGTTTGATTCAAATAAAAGATTTCTGTAATGTACATAAAAAGCATGAAATTTAATTCAGTAATCACATTGTCGACTTAAGAATGTTTAAACAAAAGGAAACGTTTACTGATCAATTAATTAAAAATATATTTTCTTGCTTGTTTAATTTTAAGCTTTAAATACAATTTGTTTTCAGAGGAATTATAATAAAATAGAATTCGAAGTGTAAAACTTCGTCTAAGCTATAAACAACCAATAATAAATGAACTATTTTCATATCTGTGTAGTTTTATTATATACTTTTTAATGTTGGTGCTTTTATCCCCCATTTGAAGTTCTATTTGTAGTCAAACGAATAACTAGTTTTATTGAAAAATATTCTTGTCACTTTCTGAAACATTACTTTAATTATATCAAATGCATTCTTTTTTAATCTTTCTACAAATATTTCTTCCTAAATCAAATCCTAAGGTACTTTCCTAAGTTGTTCTTACATTAATAAAAAATAGCAATAAATATTTCATATTACATAAATACATCTTTATATTGAAAATTCAGTAACCAAACTTTAACTGATTTAGTTTTTCAATCCTTATACTTACTGACGAACAAAGATAGTCTTATTAAAAGAAAAACAAACACTGACTTAAAATTGCACTTCTATAAAACCCAACTGTAAATTAATTATATTTAAAAAGAACGCGACCTACAAATAACGCTCGGGATAGATACGGTGGCCCCTCCAGTAGGTGTTGGGACTCATAATTCGTCATAAACACCCCCGTTACTGTTCACTATAAGCCATTCTTGTTTCTGGTCGCATGACGCATGTCCACACTGTGCTAATGAGATCTCTCAATTGTGAGCGTGTACATAGGGGGTTAACGATAAATATTCTTATGATTCCGGTGGTGGGAAAAGGGAATACCCAAAGGGGTGCGAAACACCCTCGCGTACATACCCTGTGGAAACATTTCGGTTGCGAGTGAGTTCCCCAAGTGGCGTGCGGTAGACAGTGACAAGTCATTTAACATGGAGATGAAAATGGAAGGCAGTGCTCAGTGTCAATTGTAGATGCTGCCTCAATGACAAATACGTATGAAATATATCAATTACTAATTGGCTTGAAACGAAACATTATTTGAAGGGAAACATTCAACATTTTAGTTCAACATAATAATAAATTCAGCAAAATATAATTGGCATAAAAGTTCTTAAAATTTAATGTTGAATAAATTAAATAACATAAAACTTATTTTTGTTTAAATCGAAATTTTTTATTAAATATTATAGTTAATGCAAATATATTTGTTTAACAATAACTTTTTTATTTATGTGTATATATATATAATGTAATTGAAGTGCAAAATTAATTATTATGTAAATTTTCTTAATTGTATGCGAATTTTACATGTATATTATGTATCGTAATGTTGGATAAATGTTTTGTTTTTTTTTTTTTTCCAATTTATATAATGAAAGCAAAGAAAAACATTTCATCCTTACAAAATAAGGTTAACAATCAGCTAATTGCCTACGAAATGAAAATATAAGAAAAGTTACTCAGCTTTTCATATTAATTCTAATATTTAATTTTTTTTTTTTTTTTTTTTTTAATTTCAAATTTTATATTGTTTTTTGTTTGTATATAATTCAAATACATTAACAAAATATATTTGCTTTAAATATTTTTAAAAATGAAAGGGAGTCATGCAAATAGTTCGGCTTTGAATGTTTTTTTTATAAAAAATATAATATTAATTAATAAAAAATTAATTAAATCTGTATTAATTGTTAAACAGTTAATATTGCACCTTGTTAAATTACATCAACATTAAACAACAGTTAACATTACATCTTGTTAAATTACAAAGCATTAGTTAACATTACACCTTGTTAAATTACACCAACATTAAGCATTTTGTTAACATTACACCTTGTTAAATTACACCAACATTAAGCATTTTGTTAACATTACACCTTGTTAAATTACACCAACATTAAGCATTTTGTTAACATTACACCTTGTTAAATTACACCAACATTAAGCATTTTGTTAACATTACACCTTGTTAAATTACACCAACATTAAGCATTTTGTTAACATTACACCTTGTTAAATTACACCAACATTAAGCATTTTGTTAACATTACACCTTGTTAAATTACACCAACATTAAGCATTTTGTTAACATTACACCTTGTTAAATTACACCAACATTAAGCATTAGTCAACATTACATCTTATTAAATTACACCAACATTAAACAACAGTTATTACACGCAACATCACCTTGTTATATTACACTAACATTAAACATTAGTTAACATTACACCTTGTTAAATTACACCAACATTAAACATTAGTTAACATTAACACCTTGTTAAATATTGTGATTCAACAGTCTAATTTGATAGCAGCAAGGACCAATCTCAATAAAAGCAAATTTAAACAGACAATAACGATTAAGTAAATTTCCAGAAGCGCGGTTACATTAGCTATAAGATTTAGTTATCTATTATGTGCTGTCACTCCAAATTTGTGCTTTTTTGTAATAATATTTATTTGTGTGTATTGCATACTATTAGTTAAGCAGGAAGGCTCACATTGTACATTTAATCACCTATAGATTCCCGGCGCAGTGTATACAGTCCCATCCCTTTGATCGTCCAAGACACAGGTCAGTGATTTTAATTTCTATAATTAAGTTCATGACCTGTTCATTTTTTATGTGTTTATCAATCTCTTAAATCTTTAAAAAACAACACTATAATAAATAATAACCCCTTTTAAGTTGTTTATGTATTTATTTTAAAGATATGTATTTACTCTAACACTCACATGTATCTATTTAACAATTATGTGATTGAAGCATTATATCCTTCTTACTCTTAGGAAACAATGTTATATATTTAGTTTATTATCCCTACTAAATCAAAGAAGAAATTTTACAGAAATGCTTAATACGTATGTATAAAAGAATTTTTTTCCTTTTCTTTTTAGATTTATTTCTTAGGTCAACAAAAGTAAACTAACAATTTTTTCATAGGTTAACAAAGTAATTTAGCAATTTTTTAGACCCCTAAAAGTAATGGAATATACGATTGGTGATTTATTAATACCTTTAGGTTTGGTTTAGTTTGTTGCTGCTCTATAGCCATTTGGTGCATAGTTTAAGCTAATTAGACCAGGACCTACAGTTTAACGTGGATTCCGAACTCTCTAACAGTCATCCATGCCACCGCCAGGATTCAAACCTGAAGCACCAAAGGCCAGAGTGCTAGCCAAATTGACCACCATGCAGCAACACCTTTAGGGAGAAAATATTTTGAATATTTACAAAATATAATTTCTAATAACGTATATCACACTCCTTAGAGCTTATAAAAAATACAATTTTATTATGCTCTTCATTGTACAAAAATTATAATTAAGTATTGTTGTAAGAACATTTTGTACAAAACAAATTATCTGGAGAATTTGAAATTGTGGCTGGATTGAGGCAGGGTGAATAACCCTAATTAAACAACAAAGCAGAAAATATATTGTCATATATTGTCATATATTGTTTAATGTATGACTTTAAAAAGTGATGAGTAACACAATATCAAATATAGGTGGTAATGATTTTTTAATAGAACTAAGCAGGTTTGGGCTTTTGCGATGATGTGGTTTTGATGCTAAGAAATAAAAATTCACTGATTGAACTTTTTAACTGGTTGATCAGAGAAGGCAGAATTTTTTATCTGGAAATAAATATAAAAAAGTTTAAATACATTAACTTGGTTGTAGAGGATACAGATATTGAACAGATAAATTATACAGATACAGAACTAAAGATAAATGAGGAGATAAAGTTTGAAAAAGTTAAGAGCATAAATATTTGGGTCCAATTGTCACCGAAAATAATGACATTGCGCTAGAGATTATACAAAGGTTAAATACAGGAAATAGCAGCTTCTTTGCTCTTAGAAAATTAATAAGATCTAAAGTAATAACATTGAAAACAAAGCCCCAGGTGTATAAAACTATGATCAGACCAATAGTGATTTATTGGTCTGGTCAGACTCAGACCAGTTTTTGAGTTCAAAAACAAGAGAAGATGTTGATAACCTGGGAGAAAAAGATCTTAAGAGCTATATTTGGACCTATCAGAAAGAGTGATGTTTGGAGGTAGCATTACAATCATGAAATTGAAAAATTGTTTGGAGAAAAGGATATTATGAATTATATAAAGTCAAAGAGAATTCAATGGTTAGGACACATGAGGAGAATGGACTAAAGCAGAGGCACAAAGAATATTTTAAGGTGAAGTGCCAGGGCCGGAGAAAAAAAAGGAGACCAAAAAGATGGATTGATGTATCTGAAAAATCTAAAGATCACAAATTGGAAAACCAAAGCTCGAGGCAGACGAATTTAAAGTCATATTGTTAGAGTGGTCATGGTCCAACATGGACTGTAGAGCCTCAAAGTTAGTTAGTTGTAAAAATATCTTAAAAACTCAAAATTGTCTCAAAAGAATAGAAAACTCGTGCATGTACTAAATACGTTTACAAATTTTACTGGGAATTTTTTTTTTTTTTTTTTTAAGAAAAACTCTTGTGTTTTGTAAGATATTCATTGATAATTGTTATCTTTCCTTTATCTTTGTGATAATTGTACTCAATTTTTCATAATGATAAGGAATGCCAGCACCTAAATTTTAGAGTCGTCCATGATATCAATAATAATAATATTAATATTTTGAAAGGCAAATTCAAACCATATACACACAGTGTAATTTATAATCATAATAACGACGCGTTTTCTTTCTCTATTTTACAAAAAAACGTGACTATATTGAGCACGTAAAGTGTTTGCTTATATTTGGAAAGCCTATTTTATTTTTTGTTTATATCCCGAAATCGTATTTTGCCCGCCATCCCTCCATGTTGAGAAATCGGAGCGACGGAGCTTAGAAACACTATCCGACAGCCGATTACGCACTTGTTTAGCTTCCGAGCACCAATAATCGGTCGTCAACCCTTTAAGAAGGCTTTTGAAGGGGTGAGTACGGCACCGAACCAGAAGCATGTCCAAAAACCAAAGGTGGTGGAAAAAAAACTCATGGTGTGGCTACAGTTTGAATTTTTTGTTTTTAAGCTTAAATCATTTAACAAATGTGTTTTAATATGTACTTTTGACAGGGCAGAAAAAGCATGAATAACTGTCTATAATTTGAAAGAGTGCTTTTTTGTTCTTTTTCGTTGAAATTTAAAATAGTACAAATTAAGGCAGACAAGGGGGCCGAGTAGCTAGCGTTCGTTGTCACAACTTTCTGGTTCGAGTCCTGGCGGGAGTAATGGATGTTTGTAGTGGTTCGAAATCCACTTTAAACCGTAGGTCCCGGTCTAATATGACTGTTGGTTGTAAGGCTGACAACCCTACACCGTAAAGAAAAAGCCCACCATGGGGCTCTTGCGCCAATGAAGAAGGAGAAAGGCAGACGTTTAAATTAAAGGATCGTGCTATTGTTACAAAAAAATTTAACCATCACTAGATCAAATTATTCAGCAGTTCAAAATTATATGGTTTAGAGTCAAAAAAACTTTTTGTTCTATAATATGCCAGTAGATGTATATGTTACTGTTAAATTCGTTATGTTATACCATAGATAAATCTACGTTTTAATTCTATATCTGAAAATGCAAGATCTTTATTCCACACTATGAGACAATAGTATTGAGCTTTGTATAGACATTCTGCTCTAAAATATGTTTTGTATATGTAATATACTTTAGAAAACACATTAGTCCAAGAAGAAGTTTCATCTCATATTTGGTTTTAGTTGTATTTCAAGAGAATATGAATTCACCATTAAGAGAGGTTTCAATGCAATATCCAGATAATTGAATGAGATATATAGAGCCTACTTCTGTTATTTCTGTTTGTTAATTTCTTTTCCACTGAAAAAGTGTTTGTTTGAAAAACTGATTAATTTATTATAAATACTGAACAGTCAGTTGTAAAACTAATATATTTAAAAACTAAAATTGTAAAGCAAAAATATTTATATTTAAAATTTTCAATACAAATTAAATTAATTAGCTCATTTAATACTGAAGTTTCAAAAACATTATATTACATTTTTTTTTTCTTTATCTTTTCTGAAGTAAATTTTTCAAAGGGGCCTGATGGCCGAGTGGCCAGCACTAGGTGCCAGAGGCTTCGTTCGAATCTTAGCGTTGCCATGAATGTTGTAGTGACTCGGAATCCACCTTAAATTGAAAGTCCCGGTCCAATATGACTGTAGAGAGTTGTGCGTAGTGCTGACAACCTTACTCCGTAAAAATAATAATAATAATAATAATAATTCTCCCTGTCTCGAAATCTGCCAGATCTCGAATCGGCCTTGGCCCACCATGAGGCTGTTGCGCCAACGAAGAAGTAATTTTCCATATACTTTGAACTGAGCGATATGAAAAATGCTTCTTTATTTACAAAAAATATATTGGGTCCCCAGAATATTTTTTATAGCAATTATTGGTTTTCTTAGGAAATTGTACACATTATTTTCCTTTATTTTAAGTAATTCTCATAAATACCTGTTCCAGTTGAAAAAAATTTTATGAAAATGCTTTTATTCTACCAAAGTAGGACATGTGCCTTTATGTAATATAAAAATTTCAAGCATCGGAAAAGTAACTGTTTTGGATTGAAGTTGCGTTTACGCATCATTTTATAATTTGCATTAAAATAAATATTTTTTCCCTCCATTTACATATTTATCACTTAATTAGAGCAAAAATAAATTTTTATTATTTTCTTTGAAGGATAAAATGGTTTGGTTCTTCATAGTTTAATAAGCCTATAATCGACAAAAGTGAAGAATCAGAAATTATAACAACACTTGAATATATGATAGATACAACACTTGAATAGCAAGAATACAAATCAACCAAGTGTATATTAATTTCTTTTTAGAATTACACACTGCAGTAGCAATCCCAGAATAAATTCAAGTATAAAAAATTATCTTCCTGATAAATTAATTCCATATCACACTTAATGCAAAAGGAATCCTCACAAATTTTCGTTAATCTTCCAAATTCATTCAGCATACAAAAAGCCCTTTCCAAATTACTCAATGCAGTATACTGGATAAATAACTAAAATCTTGAACTCATTAATGCCAAGAAAATATATTAAATTACAAAAAAGTTAAATGAAATTAATTCTTGCATTGGCCGCTTTTTAAAGATACTTCAGATTTAATAAAAACCCTCTTTGTTTTTACAGTGTTGTTTTTATTTTCTCGAACACCGCCCCTTACTCTCTTTTTTTTTTTATTTTATTTTTTTTATATTTTATTTCTATTTAGTAGCAGGTGATTGTAAGCCAAGTATTATTATTGATTGTATGCCAAATTAGGCATGTAGAAAATAAATATCATGCAGTATTTGGACGGACGTTGAGTTTTCATATCATTTTTTAAATTAATTCCCCCATTTTTTCATCACTTAATTAGAGCAAAAATATTTTTATTCTTTTCGTTGAAGGATAAAATGGTTTGGTCCTTCATAGTTTAATAAGCCTATAATCGACAAAAAAGTGAAAATCAGTAAATTATTACAAGATAACAACACTTGAATATATGATAGATTCACCACTTGAATAGCAAGAATAAGACAGAATCAGCAAGTGTATATTGATTTTCTTTTTAAAATTACACACTGCAGTAGCAATCCCAAATAAATTCAAGTATAAAAAAATTTAAATTAATTCCATATCACACTTAATGAAAAAAAAGGAATCCTCACAAATTCGTTAATCTTCCAAATTCATTCAGCATACAAAAGCCCTTTCCAAATTACTCAATGCAGTATACTGGATAAATAAATAAAATCTTGAACTTCTTAACATTAATGCCAAGAAAATATATTAAATTACTAAAAAGTTAAATGAAAGTAAGAAAAAGAGAAGCAAGAAATATGTATGTCTTGCATTGGCCACACTTTTAAAGATACTCGACGATCAGATTTAATAAAAAACCTCTTTGTTTTTACTTCGAGAGTAGTTGTTTTTATTTTTCTCAGACGCCGCCCCCTCTTTCTTACTCTCTTTTAATATTTAATTTTATTTTTATATTTTATTTCTATTTAGTGGCATGTGATTATAACACAAAAGTATGTGACGTTTTAAATAAATGCTTGAGAATAAACGTTTCCTGGATTGGGCGGTTGTGTGTCGAAGAGAGGGTGGAAAAAAGATTTTTTTATTTTTTTATTTTGACACCCCCACAAAGTAGTGTGTATTAAAAAGACATTTCGCTCCAAAGATTAAAATGAAATGGAATTATTAACAACAGTAAAAACGAAAAAGCGTTCTTCAAGAGGGGGAAAAAAGAAGAAAAAAAGGGGGAAAAAAGGAAAAAATAATGATAAATAAGTAACAGAAAGATAAAAAAAAAAATAATAATAAGTAAAGTAAAATCTCGTTTTAGTCGCTGAGAAATTACTTTTTTTCTTTTCAGACAACGCAGCAAAGGGAAAAATTAAAACTTGCCTCTTGAGAGAGCCTTTGCGCATATTAATTTATGTAATTAATACATCTTCTTTTTCTCGAGCGCTTTTGTAGTAATTTCTTTTCTGCAGTTTTTTTTCCCTTTTTTTTTTTTTTTCCCCTTTTTTCTTCGTTTAATTATTAATATTTTTCGCATTCTCAAAATTAAGCACTGAATCGTAACTATAACGAATTCCGTGTTGAAGTGGTCTTAGTACTGAAGGCAACATTTTGATTTGAGGCTTTTTAAAAGAAATGTGATAAAAGCTTTCCAATTTATTTAAATAAAAAAAATTATCTCTTAATGTTTTTTTTAAATACGTGATTTTTAAAATATTCAAAAATCAATATTTGTTGGTGTGTATAAAATATGTATGACTATTAATGCATGAAAATAATTATTAAATAATTTCTAATCAATAAGGGTTTCTATTTATTTTTCAACAGAAAAAAAAAATTGCATTTAAAAAAAAAAAAATCCTTCTCGTTGTTATTTAATTTTTTTTTAGATTTTTGATTTTAAAAAAATTAAAAACAGAATTTTGTAATTAAAACAGTATGTTTACAAAAGCAAATTCAAACTGATTACTTTAAATTGCTGTTTTAAACGTGCAAAATCAAACTTTAAGTTGTAAAACATGTAAAACTGAACTTATGTTATGAAGCTAATTTAAAACTTTTATTTAAAAATTTATACTAATTCTAGATACTTTAATATGAGATCATTAACCACATGCAGTAAATGATATAAACTAGTATATATATATATATTGAACATTGAAAGATAAATACAAACTAATTATTAAATAAACGCTAATCAGTTAATTTACCTTAAATATCAATTTATTATTATATGACTAAATTAAAGTAGTATAACAATTTAAATATTATTTCTAAGATTTGAGAAAGGAGCATTATGTTTTTTAATTACTTTGAAAAATGTTTTACCTATAATTTTTTGTTTTTTACGAATAACAAGAATTAAAAAAAAAAAAATGCCGTTCATTCTTGCATAATAAAACTAAGAATTACTTTACTATAAAAAAAAAAATATTATTTAAAATAAATTATCGAATGAATTCAAAAAATATTTTTAACTTAAAGAAAAAAATAGTAATAAATAAAGAAAAATATTTTCAATTTATATAAACTATTAGTATTAAAGAAAAATAATTTCAATGCATATAAACTATTAATATAAAAGAAAAATATTTTCAATTCAAATAAACTATTAATATTAAAGAAAAGTAAATTAAAAGCATATAAACTATTAATATTAAGGAAAATTATTTTCAATGCATATAATTTTTTAAAACTATTTCAATGAATTAAAAGCATGTTTTTTTTTTTAAAAGCAATAAATTAAAACGATTAATAAAGCTAACAAAATTATAAGTTCAATAAGTTTTTTAAAACTATTTCAATGAATTAAAAGCATGTTTTTTTTAAAAGCAATAAATTAAAACACAATAAATAAAGCTAACAAAATTATTAAGTTCAATAGCCAAAAGGCCAAAAACTGATAAAAAGCCTTACATTGAAGGAAAATGTATCAAATATACTCAATATGAATAGTAAAAATAAACCTTATGAAAAAATACATTGGAATAGATTCTCCCATTTTTAAATATTTAAATATTTCCCTGCTTTGTATTATTTCTCTTTTTAAAAGTTTATTTATTTTGTTTCTTACCTTTTTTTCATAAAATATTTTCATATTTCGTATAACAGTTAATAAAAATACGAAAATTCTTGTCATTTAGTGAATAATAATAATTAAGTAATTACAAATTTAAAAATAAACTTTAATTTCGAAGCTTTAGTTGTTGAAGAACGAACGTACACAAATATTGATGTGGTTATTTTTTAACAAACATTTCACGATATTATTTTTATTTCAAGTTGAATTTTTTTTTAAATTATCCACTCTGTTTTGAGAACCGTTATTACAAGAGTTTTCAACGATAATTTTTCAAAACAACTATTTAAAAATATTTTTTTCGTGAGAAACAGATAAATAAAAAGATAAAATAAATAAAACCAAAAGATAACTGCAACTGTAATTACATTTCAAATAGCCTCGTCCTCATTCCACTTTTCATTTGAAACATTTAAATGCGTGAGGTATGTGTTTCTTCTAATTTCAAAGCTCTCTTATTACGGCATTTCAACACGATTACTTGTTTATCACAGTAACGACTCTCTCCCCGTTCTCATCCAAGTAAAAACATTCGTAGTTTTTAATTCCATTTCTTTTTTTTTTTTTTTTTATTATTTCGTCTCGTATTATTACAATTATTATTTTTTCTTCTTTTTTAATTCCGACTATTTTGACTCTTTACAGTCGCATTTCTTTTTATCACTCACGTTTTTTTTCATTCCTATTAGTTTTTAATTAGAAAAATCCGGGGCCTCTTCCATTCTTCCGAGATTATTGAAAATTAATCCACATAGGCGGAGATTCGAAATTAAAACAAATATTACATCTACTGCTGTGGCAACACGAGAGAAAACGTTCCGTGTTATACGTACAAAATGGGGCATTCCGTCTTCAACGAAGCGTTCATGCAAAAGGGTTGCCCTTCCCCCTCTATGAGAAGGATTCCACTTTTCTTTCATTAGAGAGGCCGTCCTCAAAAGTTCGCGAGACAGTAATTAAAATTCCTGCAAAAATGCAAAGCCCCGTAATGTCGAACGTATTGATTAAGAGATGGTATTGGAGATCGTAATGTTCTCTCTTTTCATTCTTTAATGAAGGCGTGCGTATCTGCGAGATAATGTTTAGAAGGATTCCACTTTTCTTTCATTAGAGATAAGTGAAAGCCGTTTATTAGTAATTCTAAGCAGCGGCGTTTAAGATGATTTGGGAGTAACGTCTAAGAAAGCATGACAAATAGTTTTAAATACCACATTTTGAAATTTTAATTTGTTGGTATTCAGTAATTAGAGTTTAGAATGATACGGCTTATAAGGACTGTATACGGAATGGTACGGTTTCTGCTCATTCTGTTGTTCGGCTAATAGGATACATAGTTTTTTTAAATTAAAATTGCTTTTGATTTTAAATTATTTTTGATAAGAATATTAGAAAGTTATTTTTAACTGTATTCATATTTTATCCGTATTGTTTAACGTATTGATTAAGAGATGGTATTGGAGATCGTAATGATACGTTTGTGTCTTTCTATTGTTCGACTAATACGATATATATATATATATATATATATATATATATATATATATATATATATATATATATATATATGTATATATATATATATATATATATATATATATATATAATGTTAATAAATAGTTTTCCTGAGTTTAAGTTATTTCTGGATCAAAATTTTAGAAAGTAATTTATAATCCGCATTTTTCTATAATGTCTATATTTTTTTTCTATAAGAATGGAGATCGTAATGTTCTCTCTTCATTCTTTAATGAAGGCGTGCGTATATGTGAGATAATGTTTAGAAGGGGCGATTCCACTTTTCTTTCATTAGAGATAAGTGAAAGCCGTTTATTAGTAATTCTAAGCAGTGGCAGTTAAGATGATTCAAGTAAAGTCTAAGAAAGCGTGATAAATAGTTTTAAATACCACATTTTGAAATTTTAATTTGTTGATATTCGTTGTTCGTTTGTGCTCAGTAATTAGGGTTTAGATATATAAGGAATGATACGGTTTGCGTCTTTCTGTTGTTCGACTATTAGATCAACATTATTTTTTTTTAATTAAAATTGTTTTTAAGTTTAAATTTTCTTCAAAATATTTTAAAAAGCTATTTTTAATCCGTATGCATATTTTTTTTTTTTTTCGTACTGTCGAACGTATTGATTAAGAGATGGTATTGGAGATCGTAATGCTCTCTCTTTCATTCTTTAATGAAGACGTGCGTATCTGTGAGATAATGTTTAGAAGGATTCCACTTTTTCTTTCATTAGAGATAAGTGAAAGCCGTTTATTAGTAATTCTAAGCAATGACATTTAAGATGATTTAAGTAACTTCTAAGAAAGCATGATAAATTGGTTTAAACACCACATTTTGAAATTTTAATTTTTGGTATTCAGTAATTAGGGTTTAGGAATGATACGGTTTATAAGGACCTTATAAGGAATGATACGGTTTCTGTTCATTATGTTGTTCGACTAATAGGATACATAATTTTTTTAAATTAAAATTGCTTTTGATTTTAAATTATTTCTTGATAAGAATATTAGAAATTATTTTTAATCCGTATTCATATTTTATCCGTATTGTTGAACGTATTGATTAAGAGATGGTATTGGAGATCGTAATGATACGTTTGTGTCTTTCTGTTGTTCGATTGATTTATATATATATATATATGTTAATTGAAATAGTTTTCCTGAGTTTAAGATATTTCGATCGAAATTTTTGGAAAGTTCTATAATACTTTTCTATAATTCTTATTTTTTTCTATAAGGAAAGATCGCTCTGTTCTTTATGAAGGCGTGCGTATCTGCGAGATAATGTTTAGAAGGATTCCATTTTTCTTTCAAATTAGAGATAAGTGAAAGCCATTTATTTGATTTTAAGATGATTTAAGTAATTCTAAAAGCAGATAAATTGGCATTTTTGAAGAATTTTGGTATTCAGTAATTAGGGTTTAAGAATGATACGGTTTATAAGGACCGTATAAGGAATGATACGGTTTCTGTTCATTATGTTGTTCGGAAATAGCATTATTTTTTTTAATTAAAATTGATCACATTATTTCTTGATCAAAATATTTAGAGATTTTTTTAATCACCATCATTTTTTTTCCGTAAAACGTTTTTAAAAGATGGTATTGAGATCGTCGCGTATCCGTTGGATAATGTTTGGAAGGATTCCATTTTTCTTTCATTAGAGATATTAGTTATTCTAGGTGGCAGATGATTTAAGGGTGATATAAAACACCCCATTTTTGAAATTTTAATTCGTTGGTATTCATTTAGATATATATGAGTGATACGATTTGTGTCTTTCTGTTGTTCGACTAACAGTATACATTTTTTATAATTAAAATTGTTTTTGATTTTAAATTATTTTTGATCAAAATATTAGAAAATTATTTTAGAGAAGTAATTTTATTTTTTGGATATTTATTTTGCAATAACTCATTATTATAAAATATTTAATATATTTATTTCAAAAATAATTTTGCCCGACTCGTGGCTCAGTGGCAACGCAGAATATACAAATATTAGAAATATACAAATATGGACAGAAAGATGTGTATATAAATACGGAACATATATATACAAATATGAAATATCAGTATACAAATATGGAACAAATATACACAGGTGTGTGTACAAATATCAAGCAGATATACACAGATATGCACACAAATGTAAAGCAGATATGTATATAAATATATAAAACAGATATGTGTACAAATGTGAACAGATATACACAAATCTGAAACAGAAATATACAAATATGGAACAGATATATGAAAATGGGGAATAAATATTTACAAACATTGAATCATACATAGATCCATTTTTTTTTCTCAACAAGTCTCAGTTATCATTTATCAGGAAGGGAAGAAATAAAAAAAGGGGGGTAGGGAATGGCCGACCCTTCAGCAGAGAGTTGGCCTGCTGACCTCTTGGGGATGAGGCGATTCCACAGCTGAGGAGGGGGATAACAGCTCCAGCAATCAGTGCTTGACCGCTGGCCATTTTCATTTCCCACTCGTCGGAAAGACCATCCATGAAAGATAGTCAGACTGGATTACAGATTTTTTTTTCAAGACACAATTCATTGGAAATCGGCATGTCAGCTATGGAGAAAATTATTTTTAAAGATGAATTTTTGTTATTTCGTTGACTTTTTGGAATATGCATGTCACCTGCTAATTAATTAATTTAATTAAACAAAATAATTTTGCTATCAAAAATTAAATAAAATTTTATTTTACGAAATTTTTAAAAAATGATTTTCATGTGGTTCACTTTTGAAAAATGAATTGAAGGCTTAAAACTTTTTTTTTTTGTTATTTTCTAACCATACGTATATACAGCTTATATTATTATAAATGGTTAATATGGATTTATTTTCCCAAAATCACTTTTATCTGCTATATTTTTACTGGTGATTTATATTCATTTATTATTGTACTGAAATACAATCGATTTATATTAACTTCTTTGTATTTGCTTGGTAAAAAAAAAAGTGCATGTCCTTCTGTGACTAAAGGAAAAAAAAAAAATCTGTTAAGGATCTATTATACTTATGTTTTTAAAAATAGTGGTGTATCATTTATATTATTAATGGCTTATAGCAGTGTATGAAAGAATAGAAGCAGTAAAAAATGTTCTTATATACACACATAAGAACTTGTGTGGTTGTATTTGTGGGGCATTAGTAATAGAATAATAAGTCATTATTACATATTTTTAATTGGATATTTATCTTATGTTGAATAATCTTAATATTTGTATCAATTCCGAATTTGTGTTAATCGAGGGATTATGCTTAAATAATGAACATTTAAAACAAATTCATTAAAGATATAATTTTTAAGAAATATAAATGGAAAGATTATGTATATCAATGAGACGTTTTCCATTGTCAAACACATAATTTTAGGTCGTTTTTTATTACTGATACGGTAAATAAGTAACAGATTTAGCATTACTCAGGATGAACTACAGTTATCTTGCTAGTTACACTTCTACTACATCTCACCTCCTCCCCTAAACAAATATCCTCCCATGTTTTAAAATAATTTATAGGACATTGTTTCATAAAAACCACAACAAATAAATAATCACCATTCATTTAAATGGCACCACAGTAAGAGAAAAGCGTTGATTTGTCTGGACTTTTAGATTTATTTAGAAGTTTTTATTTTTGTTTTTACCTTTTTGGTGAGAATTAACTTTGGATTTTGAGATTTAGTGTGAATAATACAGGAAAGATAATTTTTTTTTAAGTGTTCTGTTTATTCGCTATTTATTGCTTATTTATGTTGTTATTGTTATCGTATTCCCTGAATACAAGAAAATAAAATATCGCAGTGCTCCCGAATAATATTGGCTATACAGATTTCCAGCTCAGAGTATAAATCTTTCTTCCGAGGGGACTGTTCAGATAATGTATGGCGGCTGCAATAATTTGCAAATCAAAGGCTTGATGAGGAATAAGGTCGACATCAGTGCAGTTGCCTCATTTTTGATATTTTTAACGCCCTCAGCAGAAATTTTCATATTTTTGTGGTTCTTCAACCTTAATCTTGTGAGAGTAGTAGCTGTTTTTCTGTCGGCATTTAGTTTTTGTAATTTGGTATTTACTTTTAAACTTAGAAGGAATTATAAGTATTGCTTGTTTATATTGAACTTAATAAAATGTCAGATCTTTCAAATCGTCTGGCATATCATTATTATAAAAATCGGTAATACCTTTGGACCAATATGAGCATGCTCATTGCTAAATCCATTCCTATAATAAAATATATAACTGTCCCATCCGATTTGTTAAAAAAAATAATGACGATGATTTCACTTCTTGAATATTCATAACCAAACGCTAAACTAAAGGAAAACAGCATCTCATTCAACAATTCCCTTTTTGACACACATTCCACATAGCTTCTCGTCCAAACTTTTCATCCTTTCCAGATCTCTCTAAGCAAAGCCTCTTTGCCCTAACGCTTCTTAAAAGCGCTATCCATCAAAAAACACTTTGTGTAATAAACACACGAGCTTGGCGGCGTGAGCGTCCGGGGCCCGAATGGCTCAAGACCGCGTGGATGGGGCCATTCTTCACTCTGCCCCGCAGCATGATCGATGCCGGGCAGGGGGCAAAGTCGACGTATCGTATCCCCTTGAGAAAGGATTCTCATTACTGGAAGAGGGCGATTGTTCCTGGCTGGAGGAGGATAATTTTTATTACCGCATTCCTCGCAAACCGGCGATCCGCTCGTGTTTTCTCGACTTGCTTAGAAGTCTTTCAGGCTGGAATTAAGCTTCGGGTTTGATATTTTATAATGGTGGACAAAGCTAGATAATTTTCTTTATATGTGAGTAACTCTGTTCATTACATATTTGATTGAACTTACTTTGATTTATTATTTGTTATTGAACCTAACATAAAGAACCTCGGAATCACCTGATAAATGAAGATAATCGGCAGTATATCTCACGATTTGTGTGAATGTTAGTAGCATGTTTTTGCAAACATGTGATTTGTTTGGATATCTTAACTTATTCATAAGTCGTTTGGCAGGAGTCTGGTTTCGTTATCATTAAGGAAAATAATATTTTTACATGAATTGATCTGTTAATTTAACATTTAACATTTTGTTTGATTGAACCTAACATAAGACCCTCACAATCACATTATAAATATGAAAATAATCGGTAATATCTGTCACTATTTGTGTGAATGTTAGTAGCAGTTCCTTAGAAACAGATGATTTGTTTGGATTTCAACTTGCTTAGAAGTCTTTCAGGCTGGAATTAAGCTTCGGGGTGGAGATTTATAATGGGAAATGAAAGGAACATAATTTTCGTTTTATGTGAGGTAACTCCGTTCATTCCATATTTAATCGAACCTACTTTGATTCGTTATTTGACTGAATCTAGCATAAAGACTCTTGTAATCACCTGAAGATAATCGGTAATAACTTTCACCATTTGTGTGAATGTTAGTAGCTGTTCTTTGCAAACAAGTGATTTGTTTGGATTTCTCAACTTGTTCAAAAAACTTTTTGCAGAAATTTAGTTCGCTATGATTAATGGAAAAGCCAATTTTTATATGAATTGCTCTGCTAATTCGACGTTTAATGTTTTTGATTTAACTTAGCATAAATATATTCGGATTACCTGGCAAACATGAAGATAATCGATAATATCTCTCACCATTTTTTGAATGTTAGTAGCATTTTCCTTGCAAACATGTGAGTTGTTTGTATTTCTTAACTTGTTCAGAAATTCTTTTGGCAGGAATTAAGTTTCGCTATGATTACGTGAAAAAGAATATTTTTATATGAGTTCATCTGTTAATTCGATATTTTATGTTTGTATTGATTGAACCTAACATAAACACCCTCGGAATGACCTGATAAATATGACGATAATCAGTAATGTCTTTCACCATTTGTGGGGAATATTAGTAGCCTGGTCCTTGTAAACAGGTGATTCATTTAGAGATTTCATAACTTGTTTAGAAATCTTTTGGGCAGAAATAAATTTCGCTATGATTAAGCAAAGAGAATATTTTTGTATGAGTTAATCTGTTAATTCGATATTTAATGTTTGCTTTGATTTAATTTTACATAAAAATAATCGGAATCATCTGACAAATTATTATAAAGTTTAGCGGCAGTACCTCTCGCCAATGTGTTTATGTTAATAGTTGTCTCTTCCTATGCCCTGATTTGTTTGGATTTCACTTGTCTGGTAGTTTTCTGGGCTGGAAATAAGTTTCGGGGTAATGGATTATACAGGGAGGGGGAATTTTTAATGTGCATTTGCTTTGTTCATTCGTTATTTAATTCTTGCTCTGATTGAACGGAATAAAAGGTCTTCCGAATCATCTGACTAATTATTATGAAGATAATGGACACCACCTCTCCCCAACTGTATGTATGTTAGTATCTAAATTCATTTTTAAAATATGACTTTTTTTTTAGATTAAGTACATAAAACCAAATGCAATGATAATATAAATATCATTTGCTAGGCCTAGTCAACAAATTAGTTTGTCGAAAATTTCAACTGTTAGAATTGAAAAACCGCTCGACTTCCTCGCCAAATTTGATCATTATTTAATAAAGATGCAAAAAATAAAACCTATAGAGTAAATATTAATGAGCATTATAATTTTGCTTGAAAGTTAAGATAAATTTTTGTAACATTTTCTCTTTTTTAATATATTTTTACTACTAATCTTCATTGAATTAGATTTTCTATTAGGCTATTTTAAAAGACAAGACTCGTATAAACAAACTTTTTAATTCATCAATATATTAATGTAATCAAAGAAACTATACGATTTCTGTATATTATGTGTTTTCAGGCTACGATAAAAGGATATTCTTAAAGTTGGTACAAAAATATTACGGTTATGTTTTAAATTTCAATATAAAATACTAAATAATAACTTTTTATTGTAATTCAGCACATGATAAGAAACATGATACTCATAAGATACCATTTATATCATTATCTTTCGCTAATATTAACTTTTCCTTATAACAGCAAGTCTGCAAGACGTTCGTGGGGCTAAAATAAGAAGTAAAAATATTTTTGAATTGCATACCAAGCATTCTTTTCTTATATCCTGTATTTATTAATAGAACTATATATGTGAAATTTAAATTACAAAAAATTTTAATAATAAGGAAAATATTAAAGGAAAAAATACGTTATTTCCTTTGTAAAAGGAAATTAGTTTTCTCTTTTAAGAACATTTTAAGATATTTTTGAATTTTCATGTTTTCAAGCGAAACCAAATTTTTTAAAATTTAAATACAGCATATATAGAAAGCCAAAAAAATACTGAAAACACAGTTAAATTCATCAATTTATCAAGAACTGAAAGTTTCGTAAACTCCCTCTAATCTCAATTTAAGACGAAATGCACTTCTTTAATTCTTATTGTCACCTCCAGAAATTTCTTTAAGCGATCACTTTCCAGCAATCGACAAGACCAACTCTGTATGAGATTGTAATCGATAATAGTATTTGCAACTCACTTTCTTCACTCGATGATATATATATATAAAGATATTTTTTTCCTGGAAAATTTTTCCCGCAAAAACCTCTATCGACTTTTGAATTTCGTTTCCCCCGCTTCCCTTCCCGAAATGGTAGAAGGGAAAGAAAAAAAAACTGCTTTTTTTTCCTGGGAATTTCCCGGAATAGGAAAAAAATTATTTAATAGAAAATGCTCCCCGTTCTTCTTCGCATTCCTAAAATGCAGATTGTTCGCTTCGAGATAGAAAAGGGAAGGGGTCCTCCTATCTGGATTTTATTATTTTTATCCCCTTTAGGTTTTTCTTCATCCTATATCGAAGACTACTTTTAAAAGAGATTGAATTTCTTCCCCCTCATGTGTCTGTCTTCGCAACCCCACCGTGGCTCATGGTCTATATATGTATATGCAGGATATCTGCATCATGAAACAGTTTTTGCAATATAGGGGAGAAATTTCATTTCAGAAAGGCCGAAAACTGTTTTCTTTTTTTTTTTTTTTTTAAGGTTGTAAAATTTCTGATTTTTTTTTTTTTTTTTTTTTTTTTTTTATTCTTGAAAAAGATCATTGTTCATGCTCAGGGTTTCAGTTTAAGAAATGCATTAATTTTAGCATTTGGCATGCTTTATGGAAGAAACAGTTGGTTAAAACCTAATACAATAGTTGGTTGTCTTAATAGAACAGTTAGTTATTAGTTGATTAAATTTTTAATACAACAGTTGGTTAAAAACCTAATACAACAGTTAGTTATCTTATTACAACAGTTAGTTAACAATTAGTTGGTTTATAATTCCTAATACAACAGTTGGTTAAACCTTAATACAAAATGCGATACTCCTTTCATTAAGGTGGCTATTTTTAATACTGGGGTATTTCAATTCTTTTGAGGATTATCTCAACAATATGAGTCTGTTAATCCTGTTTCTGATTGCACTTAGTTGGAATTAAATACCAATTTAAATCATTAACATGATTGCTGACAGTAGATTTAAAAATTGCCGAAATCAAATTATTAAATCAGAAACTTATCATGTTCATTGAAAATCTTATGAAAGTCGAAACGTTTTAGTTTTTCGTAATTTATACTTTCTTTTTTTTGTATAATTATAATTATTTTTCTGTGAATTTTTTTTTCATTTTTTTCTACATTTTTTGTTAAAATGTCTCTATTAAAAATGATCTATATGCTTAATTTGTTTTGGAAATCAAATAACAAAATCGTGATTTTTCTGAAACATTCAAGATCTTAGATTATTATATAAGGAAAACAATCACGATTTTTGATCAGTATTAATATTTTAAGCTTCTAAAATTTCTGATATTATTATTATTATTATTATTATTATATTACATCTTGAATGATTATAGTTCATGCTTAGATTTCAGTTTAAGAAATACGTTAATTTCAGCTTATGACGTGTTTTATAGGAGAATCAGTTAGTTAAAATCTTAATACAAATGTGATACGCATTTCATTCACGTGGCAATTCATTCACATTAAATTTCATTTTAATTCATTCTTTCATAATTTGAGTTATAAATATTTTAAAAAGAATGAAAATCTTTCTTGATTTTTATTAAAATGGTTCAAAAATAAAATGTCTTTCCTGCAGCTAAAGGTGAATATCAGGAAGACAAGCAACGTGAAAATTTGTCATCGCTAAAATCAAGACCTTTTTTTCTTGCAGAAAACAATATTTATTCATTTTTGTTAGCAGATTTCCTTTGCTTTTTTTTAGAAAATATTCTCAGAACTTTACATTAACAATGTACACTTAAATATATTTAGCTTTTTTTAATTTACCGGGTTTTTTTTTTTTTTTTTTTTTTTTCAAATATCTAACTTAAATAAAATATCTTATTAAAAAAGGTAAGCTACTTTTATACGTCAATCAAAATATTTTATTTATAAAAATAAGCTATTAATTTTTTTCGCCTTTACTTTGTTGTAAATCATTTTGATGTTTAGAGATTCTGAATTGAAACTCGAACTTAACCACATAAAAGAAAGGATATTTTTGTTATAAATGTAATAATAGTTTAAATTATTTGAATTTTTTAATGCTGATTACTTTTTCAAAATATTTTTTTCTGAAATCCGTCTTATAATCTTATATCTTTATCCGTCTTTCATCTTATAATTTTAAAAGTCTATAAAGTTGTAATGTACAGACATCGAACACAAATTTCTAATAGTTAATTATTATTATTATTAGAAATTGCAAATATGTTAACTAAATTTGATTATTGATATATATCGTGAACATGGCTGTAAAGTTAAGATTGCTGTTCATATAATAATTATAGAAAAAAAAAAATAAGAATACAGAATTTCATGAGTTTTCTGTATAATTTTAGAAAACAAATTTACCTTGCTTGTTTTACAATTAATATAAATAAAAAAATTTGACTGTAAAACTTACGGAATATTAATATTTTTTAAATTTACATTTCAAATGTTGCTATATTAAAAGGTAGAGTTCAGCAACAGTATTATATTTTGTTAAATATAGGATTTTTTAAAGAGTGTCTAACATATTAGCATAGTATAACATAATAAAAGAGAGTCGAACATATAACAAATCAATAGCTAAGGAGAATAAAAAATATTCTTAAAGAAATCCTTTATCCACACCAATATTATTAATCATTTTTGCAAAAAAAAAAAAAAAAAAACGAGTGGGGGGGGGGGGTACTTTTACTGTAGAGAGCGTTTGTATAAAAATCACTAAAATCCTACAAAAGGAAAACTTGATATTTCATATTAAATTAATTATAAAAAATAATTATATTTTTTAAACTTTTTTTCCATTATTCCCACATTATACTCATACCAATTTATTAATACTTAATAATTTCCTCAAAAATACGACAGTCGAATCATGCTTTATATGTTTTGTAAGTATTTATATTACAGAAGCAATAAATTATATTTCAATCTCTATCTAACCATCAAATAAAAGGAAAATGAATTGTTATGGGGTTTTACAATCTTCTCAGATTCAAATCCTAAAAATGTAAACAATAAGATGAAAACAAAAATGTTAAGAATGCCGTTAAGTGCGCTTGCGCGTGTTTCATCCAATCAGCTCCATGAGCCAGCGCGGCCTCTTCAGCCACAGTGACAAGGATTTGTGCCTGGGGCGGTAGCTGGCAGCTAGTTGTCGTTGTTTTGAAGCGCCCGGACTTTCTTTCAATCAAGCAATTTTCAACTGACCCGAGGTTGCCGGACATCACGTGGAGTTCTACCTACATGTATGGTACCGAACCCTTGATGCATTACTTTTTTTTTTTCACATATAGAAATAGCGAGTTTTCTACATTATAATTAAACTGAACAAATGTAAATAAATAAATTTAAAGTTGACAGAAATGTTGAAGCAAACCAGAAATATTAAAGCTAATTTAAATCTTATGATGAATCGTTAATAGTTATTTCAAATGATTTATTTAACAACTCAGCTAAAATTTTTCATACGAAATAATTTAATTTTTAACTCCTATTTCAAATAGAAAACAATCAATTTAACAATTCTTGTTTTCGTAATTATTTATATTTTAAATTTTTAATGATTTAATTGTTTATGAATTTACTAAGCTATAGATTATTTAAAGTTCTATCTACGTGTATGGTACCGATCCCTTGATGCATTACTTTTTTTCACATAACGAGTTAAAAGTGGACAAATGTAAATAAATAAATTTAAAGTCAAAATAAATGAAAATAACCAGAAATATTGAAGCTAATTTAAATACTATGTTGAATCGTTAATAGTTAATTCATAATGACTTATTTGACAATTCAGTTAAAATTTTTGATGCAAAATAATTTAATTTTTAGTTTAATATGTAACTCCTATTTCAAATAGAAAACGATCAATTTAACAATTCTTGTTTTCGTAATTATACATATTTTTAAAATTTTTTAATGATTGAATTGTTTATGAATTTATTAAATTATAGATTGTTTAAAGAAAGAAAGAACCAAAGCTGATTCTTATTCAATAAATGGTAATGACATTTTTCGGGTAAAAAAACTTTAAAATTTAAAAACTATAGGGCGTATGAAAATATGCTCTCAAATAGGAATAAATCCTGTCTTTGTAAAGTACCCAGTTAAAAAAATTTTTTTTAGCATTCAAAAAGAATTTTAGCGTAACCTAAATTTGGATTAAGATTGTTAAAGATTAAATAAAAGATTTAGATAATGTCAATTCTACATCATTAAAAAACTTATTCCTTTTAAATTTTACGGCTAAAATAATATATTCGCTAAATTTAAAGAATTTTGAAACAAATTATTAATTCTAGTTCAATAAATGAAGAATTAGAAAATAAATCTAAACTCGTTATTGTTATTGTTATTATTCCTATATTATAAGTTAAATAAATATACGTTGTGAAATATTAATAAATAGAATTTCTTTATTATTTATTTAGCAATTTAAAATATATGTCAAATTTACTTTTTGTGTTACTGATGCGTTCACTACGAAATAGCTCCAGTGAGCAATTATGAAATTTAATTATTGTAGATCTTTACTTCATACTGCCTTAATTATTTTCGCTCCTTTTAATTAGTAATAGTAATTTAAATAAAATCATGACAAAATTTTATGTAGTAATTTACAGCTTTCCCAGATATTTCGTTAGTTCTAATTCTGTATAATAATTAGGTTTCTTTTTTTATATATTAATAAAGTAGACTATTTTCCAGTTAATTAAAAATACTAACGCAACAATTATAATTATAATATTAAAACAATTTAATTCCTTATTTAAATAGTTTTCTTTTAAAATGTTCATTAACTACACGAATAATAAAAATATTTTTAATTTGATTCAAATAATAAAATTCATTAAAAATTTAATAAAGAATGCTTTTTAAGATGAAATATTTTTAAGTAAAATAAATAAAAAAATGTTTTCTGCTCAAAAGCATAGATTTTATTTTATTTATTTTATTTATTTTTGATAAATTATTCAGTAATCAATGTTAAATTATTTTTAAATCAATGTTATGTTTTATATTCACACATAAAACTAATTTTTAATAAAAAAAATGTATTAAATTTTATTTTATTTAATTATTATAATTTATAAACTTGATTACATAAAAGTTCAAAATATTTTCTTTTCAATTATCCTTATAATTTTTACAAAACGTTTCTTTCGTTTAATTGTTCTAAGTAATTTTTAGTATGCATTAATAAATTTTTTAAAAACTTTAATATCTATAAAATTTAAAGGGTTTTTTTTTCTTGAGGGTTAATAAAAATTAATTATGACGATCTTATAAAATTATAACTAAGTAATGGAACGAAAAAAATTAAGCTTAGTATTTATTAATTACTTTTGTATACTATAAAAAATTAATGTCTGTTATTTATATGCTTTTAAATTACATAATATTATGTATATGTGTTAAAGCGGTTATATTTTTAAAAAAAAACAGTTTAAAAACCGTTATTATTTAAAAAAAAATTGTTTAAATAATAGCAGTTTAATAACATTTAGTTAAAGATAACGGTTTTTTAACATTTAGTTAAGAAATGGTGTCATACACTAACAATTAAATGATTTTTAAGGTGCAAATTTGCCGAGTATAATTGGAATATTAATTATTCTATAAAAATACTTTTGTTGATTGTATTATATTGTTGATATTAATATACATATGTATTGTATGTATTGCAAATATATTATTATCTCTACTTTTTTTTTTTATCTATAAGAGCAAAAATATTTCAAATAAAACAGTTAAATCATTATTAATCAGCTTTAAAATGAACATTTGTAAATTAGAGTATTTAAATCTCCATTATTTCAAAGGTTTTCCAATCTAAAACCTCCAGTTGCTCACCGGTCTAATTTATTAAAAAGAGAAATAGAAATATACTATAAAAATGCAAAATTTGAATCATTGTTATGTAACTTAAAAACCCACAGAAGAAAAAGAAAAGACACATTAAAATAATATTAACAAAAAAAAAAATAATGTAATTTTGTTTCAGCCCACCCAAATCGAAATGTAATCTCTTAACTTCGTCATACCAAACTTGTATGTCTTCTAAAAGTTAATCTGTCATTTAATATGATCCACCATAATGTCAAAAACATACCAGAGCTCCATTTCAAGAAGCCAAGAAGCCTCTTTCTAATTCTGGCGCGCTTTTTTCCTCCTCTTCTCCTTATTAAAAATAATGATATGAAATACATACACGAAAAAAAAAAAAATTTCGCCAAGAAAAGGAAATCAAATTTTCAATGCCAGCAATACCAAGAATAATAATAACTATACCAATAAAAAATAAAAAAATAGTTCAACGCAAGAGTATTTAACGCATACCACAGATGCATGGCCAAGCTAGGCTCTCTCTCTCTCTCTGTACAAGCCCTCCCAACCACCCCCACCCCCTAAAAAAACTTTCATCGCCAAGAAAACCACTCCTTTTAAGAAAAGTAGTTAGTTCGAGTTAAGACAAGCGGAAAGAATGATGGGAAGATTGAAGCGGCAAAGAAGGAAGGGGGAGAGGGGGTCGTGCAAACGATTTTCCCCTCGCCAACCGTGCTTGCCATCCCCCCCACCCTCCACCGAAGAGCGGCATCGACTCTTGATCTGCACCAAGACACGTTCACGCTTTTCAGAACTAATCAACTCAACCATGGTAAGACGCACTTCGAAGGAATGCTTCTTTTACGACAAATCCTCAGCGTTATAAGATCGTTGCTTGCTCCAAGGGGAAGAAGAGGATGGTTAATAATGAATAATGTAGGATCCACTATCCCGACACCACTCACTGTCCCTTCTTGATGAAGTCGGAACTCGGGCCGACCTACAAAGGAACCGGTATTTTTTGTTGTTGGCATATAGGTTCCTTCCATGTTTTTTGCTGTTTGGCGGTGGGCTTTACCCCCCTGCGGCTCCCGATCGGCAGATAAGTGTCATCTGCGCTTTCTCTTTGGTTGGTCCACCAGATTTCGTAGATTGGGGATGATCATGATGATGTCGTCTGTTGATGGTGGGATAGTTGCAGAGTGATGCAGGTACTGTGAGGAAAGAGTTGGTGTCTCGGATTGTCTTGCGGTCGGAAAACAGCTCGCTCAGGTAATTATGGATTATTCGGCGTCTGTGGTGGGGGCTTATTTGTTTCTATAAAGCATTTGCGGATAATATTTTGTTTGCAAAGCAAAAATTATTAGTGGTTTTTTCCCTTCAAAATCTAATGCATTGCTTCATTTTTTTTTTTTTTTTTTTTAATATTTCTAATATATCTTTGATGTTGAATTTTAACATTTATCGTTTCTTCTGATTGATGTAAAGAACTGCTAAGTTTTAAATTTTCCAACTGGTTCTTGAAGTACAGAAAAATAGTTTAATGTAAAAAATGTCGAGGTCATTCGTGATCCTCAATTTTTTTTGAAAATGATGGAAATTTTGGTATATCATTTGGAAATGGTTCTAGGCTTAGTTTTAAAGTTTCTCAAACTTTAGTTAATCATTTAGAAATATTTCGAAAAGCTCAAAAAAGTTACATTATTATTCATAAAAATAAGTAAAAACATATATTTACAATTATTTAAATTATTTTTAAAAGAAACTATAAATTATTTTGACATCGTATGCATACTTTATTAGTAAACGTTATACAGGAAATTTAAATATAATGATATTACAAAATAAAAAATAAAATAAAATAAATATTGTACTAAACGTTTCTATGCATACATTTACTTTATCATTTTAGCTGCTTTTATTACTTCGATACATTTTAAACTTTTCAAAACCATATCTAGCTCCCATTAAATTTGTAGTTTATATTGATTATAAAGAAGAAAGAGATAGTTATGTCAACCACTAGACCCGAAAAATTGTATAATAAATCTTCAATTAGGCTCACGTTTGCTCTTTAAATGTTGGCTCACGTTTACTCACGCTTCTCACGTAGGCTCACGTTAGCACTCACGTTTGAAAACTTACTACTCACAAATGCTGTACACGATCCTTAATGTACTAAGAAAGGATTGGTCTATTATTGTACTATGGTTTAATGAACATTCTGCTTAATTCGTTGGAAACAAAAATAAATGAATTTGAAGTTCACCAACCCTTAAGGCCATATACTAATGCTATCATTGGTTACCACCTAATCTTATATCAATGGCAACGCTACCATTGGTTGGCTAAGATTATAGTCTTTTTAAATCTATATATTCTGTGAAGCTATTAAGTTCCAGTGACTGACGGTGCGTGTTGTGTTTTGCAGGCCACAGCGGCATCAACCAGCTGGGCGGCGTGTACGTGAACGGTCGTCCCCTGCCAGACTCCACGCGTCAGAAGATCGTGGAGCTGGCCCACAGCGGCGCCCGGCCCTGCGACATCTCCCGCATCCTCCAGGTCTCGAACGGCTGCGTGTCCAAGATCCTGGGCAGGTACTACGAGACCGGCTCCATCCGTCCCCGGGCCATCGGAGGCAGCAAGCCGCGAGTGGCCACCCCAGACGTCGTGGCCAAGATCGCCCAGTTCAAGAGGGAGTGCCCCTCCATCTTCGCGTGGGAGATCAGGGACAGGTTGCTCTCCGAAGGCGCGTGTACAAACGATAGCGTCCCAAGTGTGAGTACCCCCTCCATCCTCTGTTCCATTTTAGAATCAATAGGTATATGAGTTCCTTTTTTAAAGTGATACAGGTCTAGTATTGGTCTAGTTTTGGAAAAAAAAATTTTTATAATGATTATGTGCATTCTTTTCGTATTTTTTTAATTTATGAAAAGTTTATGGTATACCATCAGAAAAGTTTTGGTTTCTTTAAAAATTTTAACTGATTCCAAAGCAAGCAGGAATCAAGATTAAATCTTTTTTCTAATTGAAGAAAATGAATAAAATTTAATTTTTTTGTACTTACCATAATAATCAAGAGAATAATTTACGAGAGTTTCAAAATGTTACGACAAACCGTACAAATGATAGCGTCCCAAGTGTAAGTACCTCTTCCACATCTGTTCCATTTTAAAATCGATAGGTATAGAAGCCCTCCTTTTTTAAAAGTATAAGTATAGGTCTAATTTTGAAAGAAGAAAAAAATATTTAATAATGATCATGTGTCTACTTTTCATATATTTATTTTTAATTTATGAAAAATTACCATCAGAAAACTTTCGATTTCCTTAAAAATTTTAATTGATTCCAAAGCAAGCAGGAATCGTAACCCTTTAAAGATCAAATCTTTTTTTAATTGAAGGAAAATAATAAAATTTAATTTTTGTATTTACAAGAGTAATCAAGTAAAAAAGGAAAAAATATATTTATTTTTACGAGGGTTTCAAAATGTTACGACAAAATGTACAAATGATAGCGTTCAAGTGTAAGTACCTCTTCCACCCCTGTTCCTTTTAAAATCAATAAGTATAGGAGCCCCCTTTTTTAAAGTAGTACAGGTACAGGTTTAGTTTCGGAAGAAAAAATATGCAATAATGGTTATGTATCTTCTTTGCATGTTTTTTTTTAATTTATGAAAATTTTATGGTATACATGAAGATCAGGAAAGTTTCGGTTTCTTTACCTGATTCAAACCAAGCAGGAATCTTAATCCATTAAAAAATCAATTAATTTTTCTAATTGAAGAAAATAAATAAAATTTAATTTTTGCACTTACAAGAATAATTAAGTAAAAAGGGAAAAAAATATTTATTTTAACGAGAGTTTCAAAATGTTACGACAAAATGTGCAAATGATAGCTTCTCAAGTGTGAGTCCCTCTTCCATTTTAAATCAATAGGTATATGAGCCCCCTTTTTTAACGTGGTAAGGGTCTAGTTTTGGAGGGAAAAATATTTAATGATTATTATGTGTTTTCTTTTCATATTTTTATGAAAAATTTATGGTATATATCGCCATCAGAAAAGCTTAGGTCTCTTTAAAAATTTTAATTGATTCCAAAGCAAGCAGAAATCTTAACCCATTAAAGATCAAATCAATTTCTAATTGAAAGAAATGAATAAAATTTAATTTTTGCACTTATAAAAATAATCAAGGAAACAAAAGTAAAAAATGGAAGAAAAAAAAAAAAATGCTTATTTTCAGGGAAGTTTCAAAATGTTGCGAAAATGCAACTTCAATCCAAAACGATAATTCTTTCGGGGCATGAAATTTTTTCAGCTTTTTTTTATATAAAGCAGCATTTTTCTACATATAGTTATAGTTTGGTAGAATAAAACATAGCTACATAAAATTTTTTTGGTACTGCCATGCTTGAGAATAACTAAAAGAACCTGAGAAACTGCATAAAAAGAATGATTACTCCTTATAAAAAAATCATAAACTAAATGTATTTTCCTCTCGTAATCGCGGAAGCTTCCTCTGTACCATGCAGTAAGAGAGATTTGAAAAACTTATCATAAAAAACAGGAAAAAAAAAAATGAATAAATATTTATGTAATGTTGCATTTTTGCAACGTCAGTCTAGAAAATTAACTACCTTAACATGAGAATTAGTGATCTTGTACTTCTTTCAAATAAATTGGTTCATACAGGCACGTTTCAAAAGATAGGAATTAAATGCAGATTTTTAAATGAACGAAGAGAAAAAAAAAAAAAGGTTTCCGAGATAATCTTTCATGTCATTTTATCTTTAAAAAGCAGGTGTTTATTATAGGCTTGGTATTCTTTATTTTTAAATTCATTCCATCTTTTTTATCCACAATTTATTATTCATATCATAATGTTTATTACTTTCTCATATATATAAGCGAACATATACCATTTTCACCGTAGATTTATAAGGTTAAATATTGCATCGTAAAACGTATGCAACTTTCTTATAATATTATGATATACATCTTGGTTTGATACATTTGTTTCTGTGACAAATAAAACTACTAAAACACGCTTTTTATACCAGAAAAAATGTATTTAGAATTTTTAGTATAGATATCTTGAAGCCCTTTGGGCTAGACCAAATCTAAATGTTTCGTTATTCGTAAGAAAACCCATAAAAACCCCGTTTGCTTTAAATCGATATAAACCTTTGAAGTGAACTAAGAATAATTTGTTATCAATAATATTAAGTTGAATATGTGAAAGTTGTGATACTATCAACAAATAAACAAAAAAAATTTTTTACTTTATAGATATATATGTTTAAAATGTGCGTTCAAATAGACATAGTTCATGTTGCAAAATTTAAATACAATGCATTGAATATATCGCTGTTGCTGGTTCCAGCCCTTAAATTGCGTGCTCTCAGTTAATTCTGGAAAATACAATTAAATCGCATTAGTACAGGACATTGATCTAAATGTTTGCAATTTGTTGTTATAAGACCTACAAATAACACACTCGGGAGTGTTTACGGTAACATTCGATACAGATAGGCCTGAAGACAATTGCGGCTCATCAATCTAAATAGCAATCATCCAATAGAATCTGGAACAAATATATTCCTGCAGGCCTTCAGAATACGTGACAGGTTTGATTTTCAAACCTTTTCTAGATTGCATTTTTAATTTTGATTTTCTAAATTTGATAGAATTGTTTTGAATTGGCATGGAATTTTTTTTTTAAAACTATTTCACTTTCTTGAGTCAATAAATAAGCCCTTCACGAAAAATTTGAAGAGTACGACAAAACTGAAATAGATCTGGCATTAACCAGGCTGCAAAGTAAAAATATGGAATGAAATTAATTAGAGCTTTCTAGTTCTCATCAGATTTCTTGTACATGATTTTAAAAGTTTGTTTTCACAATCAATCTGAAGAAAGATTTTCGTGAGATGGTCAGAACTTGCCCACCATGCCATCAATCAAGCTATTTATTTGAATCAATACTTTCTTTATTTTTTTACAGATCTACCTATGCGTAAAAAAAATCAATAGTAAGAAAGTAAACGGTTTTGAATTGTTATAATATAATAATGCATTATATGGACAATATTAATAAAGAAATGAATAAACTTTAATATTCTATATAATGTAAATCTTAAGTTAGATGTTTAAACAAATATGTTGTATAAATAGTACTCAGTATAGATAATTAAATATTTTTTTCATAAATAACTTACAAAAATAAAACTCAATCTCAGTTTTTAAATTATTACTTTGAATGGAAATTCTATGTATAGAATTCAGTTCTAAAGTCAAATAACACTGGGATCTTATGATAAACATCAAAATTTAATATGTTATTTAAATTTTAATTTCAATACTTTATTTAAATTATAATTAAGCACCAATAGCAAGGGGAGACAATCACTGTACCCTGTTTGACCATAAAATTGATTGTTATTAAATAAAATAAATACAAAATAACTTTTTTCATTATTGGCCTACATAAAAATCAGCATATAGTAAGATTTTGTAATTATTAAATAAAAAAACAACTAATAGTGTCATGATCAGTAAAATATCAACTTGCATTTAAAACGCATTACTAGTTTTCTTATAAAAATAATATCAAAATCCACTTTATACACCAAGCATTAAATTGAAAAAGAACTCGACAAACTGAATCATCAGACGGAAATTGCATTTTTATTCTAACTCGCTGTATTTACCGCTCGTTTTCAAATGCAGTGTATCGACCAGCGTTTCCGCAACCATCGACCGAAGGGAGGGTGGTTAAACACCGACCCCTAAATTAGGGTATCGGTATCACGCGCACCACAACCGCTGATTGGAATCCTACACCCCTGGGAAACCCTATTATGTGTATACCTCCCCCACATTCGATAGAGACTTTGGTGTTCGAAAGGTGGGGAGATGTATTCTGTACCGATTCGATAAAAAACGGCTTTATCTATTAGTAAATTCAGTATAAATTTATAAATATAAAAATACAGTTGAAAAATAACATTATTGTAGATTTTGGAGAGGATTTTAATGTATCTGAGACTCATAATAATTTCCGATCTATTATCCCTAATCATTATCGAAGAAATTGTTTAGATAGAGATAGTACAATAAAGAAAATAAAAAGGAACACCGAAAGCAGAATTGTCTAAAGAAAACTGAAACCACCTTGGCGCAAAGCCCATCGATTAAAATTAATATAATTGAAATCTTATCATTTTTTCTGAATAAATGTCCATTTTTCAAGTAGGAATTATGATTTATTTTTCAATAGGACTTGAACTATTTCAAATGGTTAACTTAATAGTAGTGTTTTTATTACATACTGACCGCCAAGTGCCTAGCGCTCTGTATCTGTAGCGCTCTCTGTGCCTAGCGCTCTAAATCTGTATGCCCCGGTCTGTTTAGCCTTCATGTGCAAAAGATGACCGTAGAGCGACAAACCAAACCTGACCAAATCTGTTACATAGTTATCGTCATGATACAAAATTCATGCGATGCCCCGTTTATAACACTCAGTTGAAATACTGAATTAGGTTCATACGCTAAAGTTCACACACTTTTAAAAGCTTCATGGGCTGAAAAAAAAAAAAAAAACCGTCTAAAGCAATTGATAATTTTAAACACTTCAATAAAAAATTATATATTAATAAATTACTATTCCTTGGGAAAGACAAAACCATCAATTTTTATTCATCTGATATTTTACCGAGACATACGGCATACAAGAAGAAGACTCAGATGAGACGTCGTAAGATGACTTACAAGAAGAAAAAGACATGTCAAAACAGTGACTAATTCATTACACTGTATGGACTATTAGATGAAAAAAATCCTAAGACTGAATGGCATTTTTGATAAGTATACATATACATATGTAATGCATACTTATCAGCTTCTGATAACGAATTCGTAACTGATAAGTTCTCTCAATGCCTTTATATTCAGTTCTTTTTTGATATTCAAATATTAATTTGATTATTTTTTAATCGGAAGTCCTGAAGGCATTTTAAGTTATGTATTTTTGTTTGAATGCTATGCATATAAAAATTATCTTCATGATTTCTTATTTATTGATGAGTTATGTTACTTGATTTCAATAAACTACTTTAACTTATAATGTTTATGTGAATTGTAAAATAGTTTAATTTTTACTACATTTTTGTACATACTTTACAGGTTTTATTTTTAAAAACATCTTCATCTATTGTATACTCTTTAGATAATGATACAACATTCATTATCTGAAGAGTATACAATAGATGAAGATGTTTTTATAACAACAACATACATTATTTCTAGAATGATTAACTTGTTTTAAATATTTATTAATTATTAAAATTATCTTCATGATTATTCATGAGTTATATTACTTGCTTTCAATAAGCTTTTATTCCTTATAATGTTTAAATTAATTGTAAAATGGCTTAATTTTACTACATGCGTTATATTGTATACTCTTCACATAATAATACAACATTATTTTCTACAATGATTAACGTATTTTAAAAATTTCTTTTTATTGTTTCTACAATATTTTTATATTTTACAAAATAAAGATATGTAATGAAAAATACATCTCAATTGTACAAATAAATATAGAATAAGCGCCATATTAGTGACAGTATTAATCCGAAAAAAACATTTTTTTCAGAAAGGAAATGTGCTAAGTTTATTACAAATAAAATAGAAATTCTTGTGGTAAATTTTCAGAAATAATGCAGGAACATATAAAAAAGTCCATTTCTCATTTAAATTAAATAATTTATTGAGTATAATAGTAACATTTACTTATTTTCACCTACCTGTCTTGTAATAATTTAAACTAAAAATATAAGAATAACTTTATAACAAAAGAATTTTTATAGTTTTAATATAACTTTTTAATAAAAGAATCTTTATTGTTTTATATTTTTAAAGCATCTCCATTACATTTATTCTAATATCGTGTATCAAATTATGATAAAACACGAAAGTTGTTGATTAAGTATTTTATTGAGTATAATAGTAACATTTACTTAATTTCATATACTTGTTTTATAACATTTTAAACTATAACAAGAAAAATTTTACAGGTTTATATTTTTAAAAACATCTCCATTACATTTATTATAATATTGGTGACTCAAAAAAAATTTTTAAAAAATCATTAAAATTATTAAAATGGTACGACACGAAAGTTGTTGATTAAATAATTTATTGCATATAATAGCAATATTTACTTATTTTCATCTACCTGTCTACCTGTATTTTAAAATATAACAAGAAATTTACATTTACAGTTTACGTTTTTAAAACATTTCTATTACATTATTTTAATATCAGTGACTCAGATTAAAATGGCAGGACATGAAAGTTGTCGATTAAAATTTTTAATTCGTTGCTTTAACAATAGTTTATGAATAAATAAAAATCTTAACGGAATATTTTCTGTCATATACATTTAAAATAATAGAAAGGTGTATTTAATTGACATTCATTTTAACAAATTTAGGTTTGTCATTTGGATAACCAGCTTTTATTTACATATTTTTTAAAATATTTACACGCTCCACTCAAATAAGAACAAAAATGCTCCTAATAAATTTCAAAATATCGTAAATCGCTGCTTTGAATTACGACACATGAAAAGTAAGGTTTAGTGTGAAAAATTTTTTAAATATAAAAACTTTAAAAATGTCTTGATAATTTGATGAATTAAAACAATGTAATTCCTATAATGCGTGAATTTAATTTCATCCCGAAATTTTTATAAATATTATTTTATCAATGAAACTAAAATAAAAATTTTCGGTATAAATATATAAATATACATTTAAAGCATTTGACAAACAGCACAAAGCGTTAATAATTTTTGAAATTGTGGTTTTAACATTCGTTACAATAAATTGGCAACACAAATGATAAACATTGAAGATGAAAAAGTTAAAACGCATAAAATTTTATTGTAAAGTAAAGAAATAGGAAAAATAAGTGTCAAATTTCTCAAAAAATTATTCAATTTAAAAGTGAAGTCTAATTACATGAATTAAAATATTTTTATAATCTATTCTATCTTTGATAATCCATATTTTGATCTTTAAAATATCTTGATAATTTTGAAAAAGATTTTTAAAAAGTGAAGTCTAATTAAAATGACAGTTAAAAATATTTTGATAATCTATTCTATCTTTGATAATCTTTTGATTTTGATCCTTAAAATATCTTGATAATTTAATGAATGTAAACAATGTAATTCCTATTATGCCTAAATTTTACAAATATTATTTTATCAGTAAAATTAAAAGTAAAATTTTCAGTATACATATATAAATATTCATTTAAAGTGTCTGACAAACAGCCCAAATTGTGGTTTAACTTTCGTTACAATAAATTGGCAACATAGATGATAAAACATTGAAGAAGGAAAAGTAAAAATGCATAAAATTTTGTGTAAACTAATGAAATAGGAAAAGTAACTGTCTAGAAAATTTCACAAAAAAAGTTATCACAATTTAAAAAGTGAAGTCTAATTACTTGAGTTAAAATATTTTGATAATCTATTCTATCTATTTTATCTTTGATAATCTATATTTTGATCTTTAAAATATCTTGATAATTTTATGAATTTAAAGATTTTAATTATGCCTAAATTTAATTCATCCCAAATTTTACGAACATTATATATATATATATAAATACTCATTTAAAGTATTTGACAAATTGCTGAAACAGTAAAAATTTTGAAATTGTGGTTTTAACTTTCGTTACAATAAATTGGCAACATAAATGATAAACATTGAAGAAGAAAAAGTTAAAATGCATAAAATTTTATTGTAAACTAATGAAATGGGAAAAGTAACTGTCTAGAAAATTTCGCACAAGAATTATTCAATTTAAAAAGGGGAAGTCTAATTACATGAGTTGTTAAAGCGACAATTCTCTCTTTTGAGCTGCGAGAAAATCTATTTCTCTTTTAAACATCATCTCAACCGGCTTCTCACTCAGCAAGAAAGACAGAGCAGCAATAACAAAATAGCTTTCGGAACTACTTTTGGAGAGAAGTGGGAGGAAATAATACTTAGCAGGGGGAGGTTTGTTTGGGAGGGGAAAGGGTGTCATAACATCCCCCTCCACCCCCAGTAAAGGGGGAGGGAAAATTTTGACAGCTCATCTGTGCTTATTAATTTTCTTTAAGCCATACACTGACCTTGGAGATAGCAAATTAAATTAACTGTTAATGAAATTTGCGGCTGGTTTTGGATTACAAAAGACCAAGAGAGCCTTGCTGCAAGGGGGAAGAGTGCTTTGCAGTGAAGCGTATTGTACAGGGTTGGAGCAGTGGGGAGAAACAGTGTTGCTAGGCGTAATGAATGGTTCGCTTAAAGAGTGTTGGAGAAAAAGGTGATAATTTTAGCTCTTCGCTTAACACTTTTTGTTCAAAGGGAAAAATAGAGACATAGAAACAGAAGAGACCTAGAAATAAAAACACTGGAAGAAGGTTTACGGTTTGATCTGTAATTAAAATATTGTTAGTGAATAGATAAAAGGTATCAAATCAAGTCACGTATGATATGGATATTAAGTTTTTAATTTTTTTTTTTTATAATAAAATAGATGAATAGAATTATTTGTGTTGAAGCGCTTAGGATTTTTTAATCTGAAACTATTCAAATATCTGAAAAAAGTGAGATATTTGAATCTAAATTCTATTTTCTATTTATTTATTTATTTTTTATTCTATTCTAATCGTCTATTTTTAATCTAAATTCTTAAAGTCGTAGTGTTGAATTAACTGAAAAATTGACTATGCTAAGATGAAGATGATTTTTTATAATCACTTGCATAAGTTAATATGATTTAAATTAAATTGAATAAAAACGCGTATTTTAAAAAATTTTTTATTGCATTCAATCCTTTTCTCTCATTTGAAAATACGAAAAAAAAAAAAATCATGAATTTTGAATAGAAATATTACATTTATATTTGGATGTTTCTATCATAAAATAATTTAAAAACATTTTTATTTTATTAAATGTAAATCTATGTGCTATTTTCATATATTTTCAATTATGTAAAGAATTAAAACTACAATAACAAAATTATTTTTTTCCTTCAGAAATCTTGAATAATATTAACTAATATTCATATTTCTAGAATAGTATTTATAATATCGCAATTTTTGTGGAACTATACTAATAAATTATGTAATAATAATAATGCTTTATGCTGTTTTGAAAAAACCCATGCAAATATGTAACAAATTGTCTCGTTTACAGCTTTCCTTTATAATAAATCTTTGTTCATGTTATATTTGACTTTAATACATGAAATTTAAACTATTATTTTCTAACATTTATTCTGTGTATATAAAGTAGAGTGTTGAATTATTGTCAGAAGTTAAATGAATAGATGGAGAATTTGATTTTTAAAAAATGTTTGCAAGATTTTAAGCAAATTATTTGTCATATTCATATGAATCAAATACGTTTATCCTCTTCATTGAACAGGCTGCTATTTATATCAATGAATTTTTATTCTCATTAGTACCCTTCTTTGCATCGCACATGTCTAGCAAATATATACTAGAAAAGCGATTCATTTATTGAAAATTTTAATATTAGTTATATTTTTAACTAACTAACTCCCTGGTACTACCGTCTATGTTGAATTATAGCCGCCTGTCTACTGGCAGATCCCGAAACAGGAGATGTTTCTTTTTACGGGGTAATGTCTACGCTCTTACAGTCATATTTAGACCTGGACTTACAGCTTAAGGTGGATTCTGTGCCACTACAAGCATCCATTCCACAGCAGGCGCCCGAATCCTATGTTCGGTCCACCGAGCTCTAGAGGCCTAGTCAATCGGCCATCAGGCCTCCAGTTTATTATTATCAGTGGTGATTATGAATTTTCAAAGGAAATTTGAAAGAAAGTCATATAGTTTTAATCACCAAAAATACTAATAAAAATACTTTTACATGATTTTATATTCTCTTTAAAAAAATCGTAGAATACACATGAAAAATACACGGATTAAGTGTTTTTTTTTTTTCTGCCTAAAAAAAATATACGAATTACCTTAAAATATTATAATGTGGTAATGAAATAACTAGATCCCTTTGTAAGCTGATTTAAATATTCAGAAGACAACAATCATGAGAAATCCAAATCCAATAATCGATATTGGTTTTGCTGAGGCCAGTAACGGATTTGGATTTAGGCTCGCGGGCCCGGGTCTAGGGCGGCAATTTTTAAGGGTGCCAAAATGTTCGAGGAGGCAAAAATTTGAAATAGGTTTTTTTTTTATCAACTGCAAGACCGAATTTTAATGCTTCTTTTCTTGCTGACAACCGCAAGATGTCAATATTTAAAAGGTAGAATCATTTTGTTTAAATAATTAATCGCGTAAGTAGTAAAATTTAAAAATAAATGAATTCTTACATTCACGTTAACTCTGCGATATCTATCAAATATAGATATCGTTTTACGTATTTGTCTAAGTATTCCTGTAAAAAATTGTTCTGGAGAAAGATCGTTTTCCACCCTGAAAAGAAAGACAAATTATTTACGTGCAGGTATGTAGCAAGATAGACTCAATGCACTTTCATTATTAAGCATTGAAACACAATTAGTTCAAAAGTTAAGCACTTTCGCACGGATGAAAGCAAGAAACAAATATATTATATGATTAATTAGATAGATATGATTTATTTCTTAATTAAAAGCAATTTATTCTAAATTGTATGTTTAGTTGTTATACCAAATATATATATATATATAAACTCAAATTTGTGAAAATTGTAACACCAGGAAGGACTTCGCGAGTAAGCTGAAATTTTCAGGAAATGCAAATTAGCGCATGATATGCAAATGATTAGAATTTCAAATCCGTAGCGCATGCGTATGCTGAGCAGCGCCCTCTGAACGGCGGATGGATCCGAATAAATAGACGGCCGTAGCGAGGCGTGTATGGTTATCGGTGGTTATCTGCTAGTGGTAAACGTTAGCTCAATCGTTACTTATGCCTCTTCGACGAAAGAGAGCGAGATTTGAACAATTTACAGAGTTTGAACGGGGAGAATCATCGGCTTTCGTGAAGCTGGATTGTCTTATCGTGCAGTAGCCGCTCGTGTGCAGCGTAACAGCAACACAGTGATGCGTCTTTGGAAGAAGGGGACGGACGAGTGTTGGACAACTCGGAAATCCGGGAGTGGACCCCGAAATGTGACGTTAGCTCGCGATGATAGACACCTGGTCCGCATGGCCGTACAGCTTCCTCTTGACAATTGGCAGCACAGTGGTCAATAGCTACAGGTGTTTCATTGTGTGCTTCATCGATTCGTAGACGTCTGCTGCAGCGTGGACTGCGCGCAAGGACTCCTTTATACAGGATCCCTCTCACGCTAAACCATCGCCGCCTGCGTACAATGGGCCGCACTGCATAGAGACTGGCGTGCTGATTGGCAGCATGTCGTGTTTTCTGACGAATCCCGCTTTAATTTGTGGTACCATGATGGCTGCATTCGTGTCAGACGCTATGCCGGTGAGCGCCACCTTCCGGGAGTACATTATCGAGCCCCACAGTGGACGAACACCCGGAGTTATGGACCGGGGTGCCATAGCATATCATGGACGATCTCAATTGCTAAGAATTGTGGTCAATCTGAACAGCAACCAGCACATCAGTGAAGTTCTACAGCCCCAAGCTGTTCCCTTCCTTCAAAGCTTGCCAGGCGCTGTATTTCAACAGGACAATGCCCGCCCTCATATCGCTAGGACTGTTCAATCCTTCTTTGCAACGCGGCAGGTACAGCTTCTTCCTTGGCTTGCGTATTCCCCCGGATATGTCGCCGATTGAACATGTGTGGGATTTCGTTGGTCGACGTCTTGCTCGTGATCCTCGTCCTGTTGCTTCTGCAGACGAACTTTGGGTGCGCATACAAACAATATGAAATGCTCTTCCTCAGGCAGACATTCAAAATTTGTTTGACTCCATGCCACATCGTGTGCAGCACTTATTGCAGCGCGTGGTGGCTACACAAAATACTGATTCCGATCTCTTGTTAGTGTTTGTTTGCTTTGAACATTTTAATCATTTATTTGTACCACTACCACTGAACTGTGTATTAAATTTCATTCAATTATTGGTTCAATTATCGATTCCTTCATGGTGTTGCAATTTTCACAAACATGAGTTTATATATATATACAGTAGGACCTCTTTAAGTCGAAAACCTCCACAACTCGAAAAAATTAGTAGTCGTTCTTTACATTACACATGTAAGAAAAAAAGTAAGTACGATATGAATGACTCATTTATTGAAAATTTTATTATTACTATATTATTAACTCCTTGACACTCCAGTTCATGTAAGATTATGGACGTCTGTCTAGTAGCAGATTCCGAAACAGAGACGTTTTTTGTTTTTTTTTTTTTACTGGGTACAGTTGTCAGCCCAACGCTCTGCAGTCATATTTAGACCTGGACTTACAGTTTAAAAGTGGATTCTGAACAACTACAAGCATACATGCCGTAATCACTGCCAGTCGGTGCTACGGGTTAGACCCCATGGCACCGATGGGGCTCTAACCCGAAGCAACGAACGGCAGAGCACTTGTCACTCGGTCATCATGCCTCTATTTATTATCTGTGGTAATTACTAATTTTAAAAGTTCGAAAGAAAGTGATATAGTTTTATCAATAAAAATATCAATATAAAAATTACTTTCACTTTATTTTTAAAAGAATATATTCTTTTAAAAAATCCGTGGAATGCATCCGAAAAATACGCGGATTAAGTGTTTTTTTTCCCTAAAAGAATGCACGAATTATCTTAAAATAGTATAGCGTGGGCATGAAATAACTAGATCCTTCTGTAAGCTGATTTAAATATTCAGAAGACAACAACTATGAAACATCCAAAATAATCGATATTTGTTTTGCTAAGGCAAATATGCCAAAATGCGTAACAAATAAGAATATGGACACAACCCTTCGCCGGTCGAAAGTGGGTGTTGACGAATGGGCAGTTCCAAGTCGACACCAATTGAATACGACTCAGTTCACAAAGACCATAGAAGTCAAGCAAGCCTGTTGAATTGAAAGGACCGTCACGACAGAAGCTTTTGGCTACAAAAGAAACCTTCGGAAGCCACTGCTGTACTCCCACAACACTTTCGGGCGGACATTTTTATAGATCGCTTTTAAATCTTTATAACTTCTTTAGTGCTGGACTTGCAAAGCATGTTTCGCCCATTCAGGGACATTAAATGGAGCCTTTGATGTCCTGTTATGTCCATGATTTCTATTATTGTAATGGCTGAATGTCTGGGCTTGTACCCCATTGCTGATACTCAGTGGAGGACCCTTTTTGCAAAAGCAGTATTCCTTTGATTCGATTTGTGAAGAGCTTGTTCGACACTTTTTGTTGGCAATAGAGCGTTTGACAAGAGGATATTTTATGAATTAGCTTTCAACACTGCCGCCATCCCTTTTGAAAGACCAATAATGCTTTCAAAAGTTTCAGGATTTCAATGGCCATGAAATTTCCCACAACAAAATACGGTACTGAATTAAATGTAAATAAGGTTAAAATTCGTTCTTAGGTTTGCTAGTTTATTTAAGTAAATTAAAACGCACTAAAATTATTCAATAAACAGTTTTCCTAAAAAACATTTTCCTGCCTTATTTTTATGTCGCAATTAATTCAATCAATTTATTATTTATTATTAGACCTTAGTCTTACAATAATTTCTGTCTCAAATGTACTAGTTAATTTTAGATGTCAAGTTAAATAGCATTAAAATTTAAATTAAATATTTTTTTAACATAATTATGAATAAAAGTAATTTATTTGAATATTATATTTCTTTCGCATAAAAATGTTTTATATTTTTTATATTTGCGTTTGATATAATTAAATTGTTTTCTTATAATATATACAATATTTATTTTGAAATGAATACATCGTTTAACAATATTATAATAAAGATTATTACTTTTAAGTTTAAAATTTCGGGATTTGATTAAAAAGGATTTTGATTGGCATTAACTGGCTGTCATTCATATTATCTAGTTTTTTAACATTTATTTATAGCACGCTTCCATGCTTGTTAGATGGAGCTTTATTATTAATTTATTTGAAAGGTGTTTGTAACAGCTTATTTTAATATTAATTATTAGTGTGCGGTTTCTATTACTAAATAATAAAATAAACAATTAAAAAGTTAGATTATCCGAGATCATTGCTTAAGAAGTGATTAAAATTAAATTACCATTACGATGAGAAGAGATTTATGGTCATAAATCAATGCGAAACAACGTATTTTCCTAATATATTAGAGATAAATCTTATCATTACTGCTCTTTTTTCCAAAGTAGCTGATTTAACGCTAAACATTAGCATTATTCTAAATACATATAAAAATTCTCAATTAACCCATTGTAGGGCCTAAAAATGTATTCATTTGTTCATGTATGTCGCCCTACAGTTTTTATTAAATTTGATTATGCATCACGTTATCCAACTATCATACAATGATGTCCTTGAATAATTGAATTTATCTAAAAATTAAAGTTTTTTAAGTCTGAAGAAGTACTTCTCAGTTAAGTTAAACCACAAACCTGATTTCCCTCAGTTTCAGTTTTCCACCATTAACTGTGATTTTTCTATTAATTCTGCTTGTAGACTAATCAAGTTCTGAGTTTATAACCATGGCTTAAAATGAACAAATATTTGTTTGGTTTTTTTTTTCAGTTTTAAAGATAATTTTTTTTATGCTACAATTGTATTACAAATATATTATAAATTTAAGATATTGTAAATCAAAATAAAGATATGCATTTAAGAACTATGGTGTAAAACTAGGAGATATTTTCCCGGTGATTTGTAATCATCATGTTTACTAAAGAGATGATGATCATCATGATAATTAATTATTAATTTAGTCTCCTACAGTGCGTTTTTAATTTATGTATAATTTTATTCCTGGCCTTTACACATATCCATGTAGGATGCAGGTCACTGTTTTGTCCTATTATACAAATCCAGCTGTCTTCCACCCTCCACAACTATTATGTTTCTCTTTTTGTGTTTAGATGACTATTTTATTTTTCTCTCACACAAAGTTTTGTACATTTTTGTAAGCAAAAAGTAATATAAAACGGTGGGTTTATAGAATTGACTTTTATGAAACTTTCGAATAAAAATATCTGCAGATTGTGCAGATATTATTTCGGAATTTGTGCATTAACCTATAAACCACGCCCCCGAAATATAAAATTTTTAGCCTATAATCCACAGTTTATAGGCTGGAAAATACGGTAATTTGCGACATCTAAAAACAACACTACTGAATTCGTCCACTTCTCAATCCTTTAATAATTATAAATGGTAAGCTTAATCTCAATTGAAGAATATCAATGTTAGAATCTGTTGTAAAATAACGTCTTGGCCACTCTCTAGTTTGTAGACGATCCCCGGTTCCTTTCCCTGACACGCAGTCTTCTCACAATTTTCCCTATTTCGGGGTGAAGGGAGCAGCTCATCAGTTTGAGTATTTATTACTTTTACGCCCTCGTGCAGCCGCCATTGCTGTCAACAGAGCAAATTTGTCATCGGCAATTTGACGAGCCGAACTCCCTTTCAGTGAAAGACGTCGAAAGACGACATTTAAACCGTTTGTTCCTGACAAAGCTGTCATTCGCTCCCAATTTCCCCCCCATTTCGCATTTTTATCGGCAAACCACCACCAAATGAAAATGAAAACTCACTCGCTCTCAAAATATACCTTTCATTTGCATTTCCAGATTTCGGGCTTGGATTTATGGACTAGAAGATGATAAATATCGTGCTTATTGAAGTTCTTTTCTGTCCAGTATAGCAACTGGTAGACTTATTTAGTAACCAAATGATGTACTCCAACTTCAAGTTATATTTAAGAGTACATTTTGTTTCGTTTAGAATCATATTTTGGAAATATTTATTACAAAATCAAATAACAACTTTGTGAAAGATGTACTTAGGTAAGCTATGTAATATAATTGAAATTTAACAATTTTAGTGTTTTTTTCCCCTTCCATTCATCGTTTGACATAGTATTTAATCGCCTGTTTAAAAACTACTACATAATTTTAAAGGAGTATTTGGGATTGTTTAGAACCTTTAATGCCTTTATTTAAAATGTTTGATTTCCTGAAATTTCGTATACAATTTAGATAAAATATAATACATTTTCAATTTTTAATTTAATTTTGAAAATAGTGTCAATGCATACATTGTTTGGGAATTAAATTACAGAAAATTGAATAAAAACATTTCATTTGCAAACTGAAAATGCTGACAAAAATCTTAAAAATGCTTAGATTCCTTGAACTTTGAAGGAAATTTAAAAAAAAAAAAAAAAAAATATTCGTATTACTATTAATATTACATTAAAAACAAATGACGATTTTAATTGATGATATTGCATTAAATGTACCTTAATCAGCAATAAATTCATCTATGAAAAAGTTTTATTGATCTTGTAGTATAACTGCGGGAAAGGGGGATGATGCCGCAGGGTTTGATTCCCAGCGGTACCATGGATATTTGTAGAGGTTCGAATCCACTTTAAACCGTATGTCCCGGTCTAAAATGATTGTTGGGCATAGGGCTGACAACCCTACCCCATAAAATGAAAACATCTCTTGTATCGGAATTTGTCAATAGGCATACGGCCATGGTCCACCATGGACTCTAGTGCCAGGTAGTTACCGTTTAAACCGTAAAACCGTTTTTTATTAGGCTTGTAACTAGTTTGATCTGGTTTTTGTCATTTGGTTTAAAAATTGTCCCCATGTTATTTCAGAGTCTCAATCGAAAATGAAACAATTCTTGAAACCTAACAGGGCCTAATACGAAATTTTGAACAGAACACGCAATTCATGCTACCTGTTTATTTAACAAAAGTTCTCCCAAAGCAAAAATGGTTAAATTTAGTTACCAATAGTGGTAAATTCAAACAATACATCCTTGATGTTATCCAAAACAGCCCACCGATACAGAAAAAAAGAAAATAAATAAATAAAATAAAATGAAAAAAACAAGAGTCTCAACCCCACAAACAAAACACTTAGTCAGACAGACAGTCTACAAATTGGACCTTCGTGTTTGTGATGCAAATGAAGTATAACACTGGGTTTCTTCGTTTAGCTTGCGACCACCGCCACCATGCTATAATAGAGTCCCCCCGTGTCTCTCCCGCCATGCTTTTCCCCCGTGTATCTCCATTGCAAATCTCAGCCACTTGTGTCAACTCAATATTCTTCGCGAACGGTTTTCCAGCTAGCGAGCGGTATTTTTGCTCATTTGAATTTTCGATCCTTGATTTCCGGAGAGGGAGATTTTCCCGAACCGTTCCCGTATCTTCCAACCCCCTGCTTCTATTCCAACCCCCTACTTTCATCTTATTTTCTTGATCCCTGCGCTGTAGGGTTGCCAAATTGAATCTATTTTCTGGAAATTTTTTTATTACTTTTTTTTTTTCTTTTTACCCTTAATACTTTTAGAGAGATTTTTTTTTTTGTTAGTTCTTTTACGCAGCTTTTCGCGTTTGTGTTAGTAAAGAAGTAGTTGGGGAGGTTGGTAGGATTGAGAATTTAGGAGGGTTGAATTGTAGGGGGTAGGGGTGTAAAGAGAAATAGCGCCAAGTTGATTTGCTTACGGTAGTCAGAACCCTGGGAGTCCAGTTGTGAGTTGGAAATCAATCTAAATGCGGCAACTGGTGAATGTCGGGTCTTTTATTTTGGTTCACCTCATCGGGGCTTCTTCGTCTTTCAGATTTTTTTTTTTTTTTCCTTATATGCATTTTTAACTTTTTTTTTTTTTTTTTTTCGTCTTCTCTCGGAAGAATGTTGCACAAGACGAATTGAAAGCTTCAATTCGATAAATAGTTTCGGTATTTGGAGGTGTGACGGGGATTAAATTAAACACGTGTTGCGAGTCGACAAGCTGAAAGTAATTGTATTTTCGAAATCAGCGTGAAGAAAGAAGGATATGCCTTCGTATAAGATTTTCTTTCTTTTTGGCGTTTTTATAGAAGTTGATTTTAAATTGATACGAGGATAAAAGAAAAAAAAAAAGAATCTTATAACCGTAATTTTATAAACCATTCTTCAAAACGATTTACTATTCTTTTATTTTGTTTGTCAACAAGCTTCAATTTTATTTTCTATTTACAAAGATGTTACATTTAATTGTAAAAATAAGTAAAACACATCACAAAAGCAATTCAATGACTATAAAAAAAATATTTTTAAATAAAATACTACCCTACCCCATTAAGAGGAAACATCTCCTTTTCGGAATCTGCCAGTAGGCGGACGGCCATGATCCAACATGGAGGAGTTAGCTAATATTTTTTAACAGTGAGTTTTATTGTTGATATTTTTGATGTGTTATATGGTCAACAACTGCATATGTGCACAATTGCATATTGTGTGATATAGAAAAGGACGTCTCAAAAGAATAAAAATCATTGTTTTATTGGTTTATTTGGTATATTTCTATTGGTATTCAATGTGTTTTCATCAACTTTATTCCATTTTTTTACTGTATTGTTTTGTTGTTTTTTTAATATAACTGATCGAAAATGAGTTAGAAATATTGTGTATTTACGAAAAGTTTTTTTTTTTTTTTTCATGTTAAATAAATGAATTACTAATATTATCGAAACTTTAACACGTTTTATTAAAATATCAAATAGTATTTAGAAAACTTACGTATTCTATATCAATTTTACAACAATTAAAACATTACCTCCGCGCCACTACAGCCCATGTTGGACCATGACTAGCAATGTCTAACAGGTTACCAACATCTCCTGTTTTTGAGTTAAGGTCAATGTCTCTGAACCATAAATAACTGTTTATAGTTTTATACACCAGGAGCTTCGTTTACTTTAGATCTTATTAATGTTTAAACTTTTTAAGCAACTAAAACATTGTATTCTTATAATATAAAAGCACGATTTAAAATATTTTTAATTTCTCAGTTCGTAATAAAAGTACTCACAATATTTAATATGAATGTCCAAATATAAATAAAGTGTTATTCTATTAAATATATTTGTATTTTAAAGGACAAATTTCAATAAAATGGTTTAAAGCAAAAGTTTTTTCCAACTTCTTCATTGAAAAGAGACAGATACTTCTTACATATTGATTCAGATTTCAGGCTTCAGGTTCGAATCTTGGCGGTGGCATCGGTGTTTATTAGTGGCTCGGAATCCACGTTAAACTGTAGGTTCCGGTGTAATTAACCTAAAGTGTTCAAAAAATCAAACTGTATCAATCACTGTAGAGCGGCAAACAAACAAAACTGCATATTGAATAATAATTGATTAGTTTAATCACAGAATTCTAGAAAAAGGAGTGAGACATTAATTAATTTGGAAAACTCGAGCTAGTGAGAATAATATAAGCATATATATTGTAAAATTATCATTTATTACAAATGATCATTTAATGTGACGTATAATTAAATAAAAACCGGTAATTAATTTCGAATCCATTTCTTTATTATATTGCACTCAAATAAACTCAGAAAATATATCTGAATTAGAAAATTAATGCTTCATATGAAGAATTTAACAAATATTAAAACCTTGTATTCATGTGCCTTATTCAAATTCACCACGATATGTTAATATTCATTAAAAATAACAATACTGTCTTTAGATTTTGAACATATATCCTGAAGGAATGACGCCAAGGAGGCGATAGACATCTTCATCTGGTAGATCAATTAGGAACCTTTCCCTTTGTGTGTATTTATGCGAATTCGATGGGGGAATTGGATGAAGGGGGTGGATAGCTACTGCAGCGCCACACTGTGGACACACTTGGTCGTAAGCTGTCGGTCCGTGTAATCGAAGAGCGCTCCGACAGGCATTGCCAAAAATGCCCGGGAAATTGATCTCCAACCAATGGTTTTAATGGACCAATGAGAAGCGAGAATGCGGGGTTGTAGCAGACCGTTGGAGCTCAATGTTATAATTAATTGGGAGAAGTAGGGATTTTTTCCCCCATTTCTTTTTGTAACAAAGTGGAAAAACATCTGAGAGATTGGTAAATGCATTATTTTTAATGCGGATGTGGGGATAAATGGGGGTTCTTTCCTGTTTCGTCACAGTTTCATCTTTCTTGCTTTTTAAAAAAATAAATAAAATAAGAAAAATTGAGAGGATTTTTAAATATGTGTAGATATTATATTTTATGTATGCGATTTGGAATAAGTATGCTTAATTATTTTTGAATTGTAGTCGTTTCTTTTATGATTGTTATTCGTAGAATACTGAAATGATGTCTCATGTTCTGTTTAAGAGATAATAAAAAGTTTCATAAAAATATGGTTTAATAATGAAAAAAATTGTTTTTTTTTTTAGAGATTTAAAAAATGTAATATTCTCTTCTTTGATCATAAAAGAAATTCATTGTTATTTAATGAAATAATAAAACAGTAATTGCTACAACCTTTGGTTAAATGCAAAAATGCAAAATTCTGGGAAATGTTTGAAAGGATTCAAATTAAAACATTTTGAATATTGATATTCGTCTTCCTTGTTTTGGAATATCCTATCATAATATTATCATACTCAGTTTGAGAAATGTTTTCTTCTTTAATAGGCGATCTTATAAAACTTTATAATATATATCATCAGAAATTTTATATCGTATATAATATAAATTAATCCTATGGCTTGTGCATCATGGTAATAACAATGAATGTATTTAAAATTTTTTGAAAAGTTTCTTATTTTTTTACTTTCCCATTCCATAAGAAGGCAATTTCTGTTATACATTTAAGCTAAAATTGATTTGATATAACACATATTTTGGTGAAGGTTGGAGGATTCTGGACAGTCTGTCCGATATACCTTTTTGCCTACCATGCTCATTTTCATTAGCTGAAACTGATCAAATATTTACAAATTGTTTGTACTTACGGGAAGAAATATTACAAATGGGAAAGAAAAAAAATCGCAAATATTTATGTTCCAAAAGTCTCTTAAACAAAAACTCGATCCGGACTCGTGGCTCAGTGGTAACGCGCCTCTGGTGAGCATGAGGGCTGAGGTTCAATCTGCTGATGGGTTTGTTAGCTTTCTCTCATTCGATACGGAAATGCGAGTTAGTTCCCCTAAAAGTGCCTCACGGAAGTCACTTCCCTCCTACTTTAGCGTCACGGAACCAAATCAGACTTCTACCTAAGGGTACTCCATCACAACAGAAGCTGCTCCTTTCCCTCCATCCATGAGTAAAGTACTCATGGAATGTCCGTATGTAGGACCGTAGGATGTCCTCATGGGATCTCCGTATGTATGTAGAATGTAGGACCGTAGAATGTCCTCATGTGATGTCCGTATGTATGTAGTATGTAGGACCGTAGGATTGCTTCATGGGATGTCAAGCACTACATGACACTGAGGATTAGACATAACACAAAAATTAGATAAACTGATTTCATGCTACCTTTTACAATTGGGAAGAAATTTAATTCAATTATTCCTATTAGTGTCCCAGTCTGTTGCAGTTAAAATAATGATGTAAAATCCAATGACACGCCAAGAAAAATTTGCAAAACATATATTTTAATAGGCTTTTAAACCGTAGAGGATAAACTAAGACTCTAACCTGCTATTTGTTCAAGAATTATATTCCATTCCCCATAACGCTTTATGAAAAGAACCCAAGAAGAAAGTGCCCGATTGAGGAAAGAATTTTCCCAGGAAGAAGAGACGCGATATCCATCCCGATGATTGAGTCCTCCATGTCAGAGGCTAAAAGGGAGGCGGTCGAAATCCCCGGCCCCAAAAACGACGCAATCGTTTGTCATCCTTCCCCGGCAATCCCCACAAGAGTCCTTAATTCGTGTTTTTGTGCGCTGATTGCGATAAGGGTAATAGACTCAACGATCCCTCGGGTGCCATTGGTCAATTCGCGATGAAGTGCGTTTGACATGGCTGCCTTCCATCTTGTTCTTGGAAGATTTTACATTTCAATCATGTTCAAGGCCGTTTTATGAGATAGTGGTGTAAACTGGCATGGGTGGGATATGCATTCAATAGTTTTTCAATGAGAACTATATCTTGCTTGAATTTTTCTTTGAATCAATATTTTAATGTCAGTCTTGTGACTCTATAAAAATACCTTTAATTAACTTGCAAGAAGACTAAATTTTGATTCCCTCTGCTGGTATACGCTACAATTAATACTTAAAAAATGCATGTGACACAATCTGACGTGACAGTCTGACTGCTGTAATTACAATTTTCCCTAGTTACTCTGTTGCGACATGTAGATATAGGTAATTTATACTTGAAAATTCTACCAGAAAGAATTTTTCGGGTTTTTTTGTATATATATATATATTACGGTAATGCAATAATTTCCCTCCATAGTGTTGTTTCTTATGCCACTTGGTAGACAGCAACATCTAGACCAAGTCCAAGAACCCGTGTGGTCCTATGGAAGGAGGGAAAGGGGGGCAACTTTTGTTGTGATGGAGCACCCGTAGGTAGAAGTCTGACTTAGCTCCGTGACGCTAACTTTTTATGGTATATGGTTGTCAATCCTGCACCCAACTCTCTAAAGTCATATTAGACTGGGACCTACGGCTTAAAATGGATTCTGAACCACTACTAAGGGGAGTGAACCACTACTGCAGGGACTCGAGGCCAAAAATCTGTAACATCGAACATCAGAGCGCTAGTCACTCGACCATCAGCATTCCTCCCTCCATAGTAAATCCTATTATCTCCATAGTACCCCTAATATGTCATAATTCTGCTGAGCTGCTGGTCCAAAGTCCAACATTGGGAGAAAAAAAAAAAAAATGCCGCACTATGTTAAAATATTAAGAATAACGATGCAAACAGCTTTTCTATCAGAGGCCTTGCAATGATTAGCCTTGCTGTGATGTAAATAGCCTTACTGTGAAAGCTTTCACTTGTTTGTTTTTCTCCCCACCCACTATTATCTCGTACTTCATTTAGTATATTAGAAACAAGACAGAAGTGGGTTAAACTGATATGAATTTTTAATTGACATTTATTACTTATAGCAACTTAAATAAATTATGAAATAATCTCTAATCTCTCTGCTCATTACTTATGATATGAGCAGAGATATTTAGAGATTATTTCATAATAATTTCTTAAAGGAAACTTAAAGTCATTTTATTTCCACATCTTTATTGTTTTTTTTGGAACACAAATCAATTACAACTGTTAAAAAAGGAGAGATACAAACATTTTTATTAATAAATGAAAAGACATTTTCACTAATTAAATATATTTATGTTTATTAAAAATCTAAGATAACCTTTCATTATAAAATTATAAAAAAATTTTATTCAATATAAAATAAAATTTGTTTTTAATAAATATTTATGTATATCCGCTTTAAATAATTGAATTAATTTCCGTATTTATTATTTTTTTTTCTGTCTTGTGATTAAAATGTTTATTGTTGCTGACACAATTTATTATGTGTTTCAATTTAAATTAGGTTTATACATCCTGATGCATATTTTTATTGTGTTTTATTTTAGATTTTATTATTGTATCCTAACTCATAGCTAGTAATATGACTGATTTATTCTTTTTTTTTGTTTGTGTTAATAATCCATTGTATTTCCACTGCTCACTTTAATGGATAACAATTTGCAAGGTTTTCTGGGTTGAGTACCTAACTTCAAGGCAATACTCACCAAAATACGTTTTGCCGGTTCTTTCTTTTTTATTCTTCTTGTTTGGTTTGTTGCTCTACTGTACATTTTTGCACACTTTAGGCTAATTAGACCGGGACCTACAGTTTAACGTGGATTCCGAACCACTCACGAACTTCCATGCCACTGCCATGATTTGAACCTAAGGTACCAAAGACCAGAACGCTAGCCAATTGGTCATCAGGTCGCTATTCTTCTTGAGAAATAACCCTGTTATATCTTAGTGCTGTTATCATGTTTAGCTGTCAACATGTTAGTTAACGTGGATCAGCTACAGACTCTAATCATCTTCTTCGTCAGCCCTATGGTCAGCCAAGCCCGTCTGCCATCCGTTATTGCTAGACTCTCATCTAGAAATAGAAATTGAATTGCATTCCTTTAGGGACATCAATAATTGGAATTTTAAAATATTTAGGACTCTTCTCAACAATGACAATATCACGCTAAAACTGCTAATTTGTCGTGCTCGGTTATATAAAAATATGGAAGAGGTGATGGATAAGATTTAAAGACATGAAATTTCCCCTTGTCTTTTAAATCCTCTAACATCAATTAAAACCATTTTAATTACTAATACCCGCTTACTGTTTTACTTGAATTCCAAGAAACACACCTTAAAAGTGGGTTCAATCTTGGATGAGAAATAAAGAACTCCCAAATCTCTTCCCATTGTCCGTCTATTTGGAGGCTTCGGAAAGCTTCGAAAGGAAACGAACCACAAGAAGTGGTGTTAAAGGAGGTGAGAGGGGTGGGCGAAAAGCGATTTCAAAAGTCTTTTTATCATATCTTAATGTTGTTATCCTGTTTAGCTGTCAACATGCTAGTTAACGTGTTTCATGCATCAGACTGCAGATTCTCATCCTCATCTTCTGCTTCATTGGCTCAACAGCCCCATGTAGGACCAAGGCCCTCTGCCTTACTGACAGACAGACTATCATCTAAAAATAGAAATTAAATTAGATTCTTATGTGAATATCGATAATTATGAATGTTAAGATATTTATGACTGCTTTACATATCTCTACCATGGCAATTTCATACCAAAGCTGCTAATTTGGCCTGCTTGTATAAAAGTAGTGTGCTTTATATAAAAGTACGATAGGGATGGATAAGATTTAATGACATTGAATCTCTTAAAAATCCTGTAACATCAATTAAAACCATTTTAATAACTAAATCAGCTTATTGTTTTTTTCTTGAATTCCAAGAAACGCACCTTAAAAGTGGTGGTTCAATCTTGGAAAGAGGGAAAGAAAGAAGTCCCAAAACCTCTTCCCATTGTCCGTCTATTTGGAGGCTTCCAATGACAAATGGAGGCTTCGGAAAGCGAGAGGAAACGAACAACAAGAGGTGGTGTTAAAGGGGGTGGGAGGGGGTGGGGGTGGGCGAAAAGCGATTTCAAAAGTCTTTCAAAGCGTTCTCCTTACACGGATTATAAGTTATCTGGGCGTGGGGGATGGAGGAGGAGGTCTCATCAGCTTCCCAGGAGACTTTCTCCTCTAAGAAATGGATGGATATGCTGCGGAAGAATAAAAGTCCCACTTTCTTCATTCGAGTGTCTTGCCCTACCAATCTCAGATTTTTCTTTTCTTTTTCTTCTTTTTCTGGCCTTTGCTGTTTTTTTTTTTTTTTTTTTTTTTTTCTTTTTCTTTATGGCTCTTCCTTCTTGTTTTTCACTTTGCGTCTTTCCACTATTAATGATGCTCCCGAGACGTGACCATTATTTTCTTGCAGGATATTTCTTGGAATATATATATATTTTTACCCTTGGTGGGTTGGTTTGGTTGAGGGTAGATGATGGCCAAGCGTGAGGGGAATTCGTTGCCCAGGTACTGGCTTTGCTTTGCTGTAGGATGGAAGAAGAATCGTGGGTTTTAAGTTGATGTCGCAGGGGGATGTGTTCGGAGATTTGCATGTGATGCATTTGGGAGTGGATACGTGAATTTACACTTTCAAATTATCTGAATGGAAGAAGATTTATGGAATAAAAACATAAAGAAAAAGAAACTTGCGTTAACAATTTTTTTCTTTTGGATATTACTGTTTTTGAATAAAAATAAAAGTCATACTGTCATGTCTCTATTTGTTGTTGATTATGAATTATTCCTGACAGCATGTTCTTTTATTTAGGAAAATAGTTATATGGAGATACACAAAAAGGGTATTTCTTGAAAAAAATATTTGAAAATATATTTGTAGTATGTATATTTTTAGGGTATTTATTGAAATATTTGGAGTTGTTTCTGCAGATCCTCTAACATCCTCTAAGTCCTGAGTCAGAACTTGAAAATTACTTTTTGAAGGAACCTTAAATATTATCTAAAATTTTCTTATTGAGAGGCCATGGGCTGTTATGGAAAGTTTCATAATCTTTGTCCATGGGGTGCTTGTATGTCATAAAATTTTCAAACATTTGTAGTAGTTTTAATGAACTCTTTTGATACAACTCATTTAGTTTTTCTTCGTAACGAATTATAAATTTTTATCATCAGTTCATGATTTATAATTTAAACAGGAATTTAATTATGTTTCCTAATACGAAATTCAACTTGTTGGAGAAAAAAGCCTTAGCTCTTTTAAAATACTAAATAAATGTAAAAAAACCTTTTATTATATTTTTGTGTGTTTGTATACTGAAAAAAAGATATATTTCATTGAAGGCATTTATTTGATTTTTTTTTTTTACTTTATATTTAATAATAATTATTATATAATAATCTCTATGTGAACAAGTTTAAACGCTGAAGAAGCAGAAAATAAATAGCATTTAGTAACAACAAACCATAAAAAAATTAGTATATAATGTTAGCAATAATTATGGGTATATTTCTGTTATTTACAATAAAACAAAAACTTAATTAATTGTTTATCAAAATCAAAATAGTTAGATTTTAATACTGTTATTTATTATTGCAATGTTTTAAGAAATGTTCATTTTTTCAATGTGATCCACCATATTTGGAAAAGATGTATAGATTTAGAGCTCAATTTATCTTCACTTCTCTCAAATGTAATGGTTCTAGCTCACTTCGTATTAACACAAACAAGGGTTAGTTTCTCTTAGGTTTGGTTTGGTTTATCGCTCTATGATCATTTTTGCACACTTTATGCTAATTAGATCGGGACCTACAATTTAATGGGGATTCCAAACCACTAACAAACATCCATGCCATTGCCAGAATTAGAACCTGAAACCTGTGGTAACAAAGGCCAGAGCTCTAGCCATTTGGCATGTCCGCATTTGACATCAAGCCGCAGGAGCAACTACCACAAAAGCGTTATCCTCTTATAATAGTTAATTCTTCCATACCTTTATAATAATTGTAACATCTAAATATATACATTAAAAACCCTAATCAAAACAAACATATCTTTTATAACTTCTCCCACTAAGCTAAAATATTTTTTTTCTTTCTTCTTATTTCTTATAAAATAACTAATTATAAAAAAATTAAACATTACAAAAAAAAAAAAATTTCCCTTCGGTTCCAATAATTTAACTCTCAATTCAAGTGCAATTCTTTTCAGTTCATATAGAGAATTAAAAAAGATTTAGAAAGCCACTGTAAACCTTCCCATTTCATTTACTTTTATAAGCAAATCTTCCTTTCTTTGCCCCCTCCTTTCTTTTTTTGTATATAATAAGGACTGCAGACTTTATCAGCACTCTACGAATTAAGCGATTGAAAAAGCCCCAGTTGTGACTACTGAGCCGATGAACTACTGCGCCTAAGCGTACTCTTCAGGACTGGTGTAATGTGGATTCCGAACCACTACTACTACTACTATACCACACCACATCTCTGTGCCTAGAGCTGATTTCTGATGTGTAGGTGAAGAAGTCTGATTGCTCTCCACTCTACGGTCAAATGAGACCGGGACCTACAGATTAAAGTGGATTCCGAACCACCACTACTACTACTACACCACACCACAACTCTGTTCCCTAGAGCTGAGTTGCCCCTTTGGTTGGGAATGATGTAGGTGAGAAGAAGTCTGATTGGACTCTGTGACACTCTACGGTCAAATGAGACCAGGACCTACAGATTAAAGTGGATTCTAACCACTACAAGATTCGAATCCGATACCTGTGGTACCGGTGCCAGAGCGCTAGTCACTCGGCCATCAGGCCCCGATTCCGAACCACTGACAAACATCCATGATATCGCCAGGATTTGAACCTGAAGCCTGTGGGTACCAAAGGCCAGGGCGTTCTAGCCATTTGGCACCAGGCCGCAGTTTCTCTTAGAAGCAATAACCAAAAAAAAGATTTTTTCTTTATAATATTTGTAACATTTAAATTAATACATTAAAAAACACCAATCAAAACAAATATGTCTTTTATAACTTCTCCCTCTAAGCTAAAATATTTTTTTTATCTTTTCTTGTTTCTTATAAAATAACTAATTATAAAATTAAACATTACAAAAAAAAAAAATTCCCTTCGGTGCCAATAATTTAACTCTCAATTCAAGTGCAATTCTTTTCAGACAAGGCCCAGTTCATAGAGAATTAAAAAAGATTTAGAGAGCCACGCTATACTAAACCTTCCCATTTCATTTACTTTTTATTAGCAGATATCTTCCTTTGCCCCCTCCTTTCTTATGTATATAATAAGGACTGCAGACTTTATCAGCACTCTACGAATTAAGCGATTGAAAAAGCCCCAGTTGTGACTACTGAGCCGATGAACTTCTGCGCCCAAGCGTACTTTTTTTTTTTGCCTTTTAGGCTAATTAGAGCGGGACCTACAGTTTAATATGGATTCCGAACCATTATTATTACACACCACATCTCTGTGCATAGAGCTAATTTGCCCATTTACAGTTTGGGAATAATGTGGGTGAGAAAAGTCTGATTGTGCTCTGTGACGCTCTACGACAAATGGGGGACCTACAGAAAGTGGATTCCGAACCACTACAAAATTCGAATCAATACATGTGGTGCCGAGTGCCAGGCGCTAGCCACTCGGCCATCAGACCGATTCCGAGGCCGCTAACAACATCCATGCTATCGCCAGGATTCGAACCTGAAGCCTTCGTTGCCAAAAGGCCAGGCGCTCTATCCATTTGGCACCCAGGTCGCAGTTTCTCTTAGAAGCAATAACAAAAAAAAAAAGATTTTTCTTTATAATATTTGTAACATTTAAATTAATACATTAAAAAAACGCTAATCAAAACAAATATGCCTTTTATAACTTCTCCCTCTAAAGCTAAAATATTCTTTTTATCTTCTACTTATTTCTTATAAAATAACTAATTATAAAAATTAAACATTACAAAAAAAAATTCCCTTCGGTGCCAATAATTTAACTCTCAATTCAAGGTGCAATTCTTTCAGACAAGGCCCAGTTCATAGAATTAAAAAATTTGAGAGCCACGCTATGCTAAACCTTCCCATTTCATTTACTTTTTTATTAGGCAGGATATCTTCCTTTGCCCCCCCTCCTTTCTTTTGTATATAATAAGGACTGCAGACTTTATCAGCACTCTACGAATTAAGCGATTGAAAAAGCCCCAGTTGTGACTACTGAGCCGATGAACTTCTGCGCCTAAGCGTACCTAACAAGGCTTACACAATTAACCCCAAAATGGTGATGGTGATATCGAGTGCATTTTTTAATTGGCTGAAAAATTTCCCTCACTAATCTTTTTTATTATCATTATTATTATTCTTTTTTTTTTTTTTTCATTCTGTGCCATGTTCTACCTAAACCCTTTTTTTTTTTTTTGTCGTTTCCTTTTATAGTTTTTATTTTTATTATTTTTTTTTATCTTCCTACAGTTACTTTAACAGCCCGCTCCTCTCTTTTTTTTGTCTCTCTTCAATTTACCTATTTTTGCCTCTTTTTTTACCTTATTATTTTTTACAGTGATAATGAAAACGATCTCTCCCAGCTTTGAGAAAGAACAATGGGAAAAAGAAAGTTCCTGGGACGATGATGAAGATGAAAAAAAAAAAAAAATAATGAAAGATTAAAACAAAAAGAACAAATAAAAGGAGAGGGAGTTAAAAGAGGGATGGAGAAAAAAAAAAAATTATAAAAAAAAAAAAAAAAAAAAATGCGATCGAAATTTTTCGCCAAGTATTGCAAGGAGAAAAAGGGGGAACATAATAACAAAAAAGGATAAAAAAATAATTTTTTATCCTCCAGGCCCTTTCTTTCACATGTTTAATTAGCAAGAATTGTCATTGTGAAAATAGTCGGAAAACAGACTGCCACTAGATAGTGAATAGCATTGAAAAAGTAGGTATCTACAAAAATTTTTCAACAACAGTAAAGTTAAAATCGAAAAGGGGAGAAGATATCGTATTTTCTTCCTGATTTTTTTCCTTTTTTTTTTTTTTTTTTCTTTTTTTTTCGCCTTCTTTATTTTTTTTTTTTCCCTGGAACGAAAAATCGTTAGAAATTTCACGCTTTTACGCTGGCGTTCAAAACACTGAGACGTTGAATTTTTTTTTTTTTAACTGCTAAAATATTTTTCGATATAGTCCTCACCTCTACTAAATGCATTTACGCCTGTGTGACTTAGTTCGGTTTTCAGCTTGTTTGTTAGCAACTGTGCTTAATGGACATCTGGTATTCGCTGAGCTAAGCGCCCGAAACAAAAAAAGTTAAATTACGAAGGGCTTTAGTAAGGTATGTAAGCAAAATAATGGCTTAATCCACGTGAAATTAAGGACACAAAAAGTTGTTTTGATTCAAAGCTAACGATTTTCTGCCTTATACTGCATCTGATTAACAACTAATGGTTTTTGTTAGATTCCGACACCCTTAACATTTCGAAATGTTCTTCATTTTTTTTTTTTTTTCTTTTTAATTCTGAAAGAGGTACGTGTTGTAATTTCAGTGCATTTTATATGAAAATTAATATATATATATATATATATTTGTAAGATTGGTTTAGTTTAATTAATGGGTTTTTTTTTTTGAATTTTCTTTTGATTAGCATATTGCAATTTAATTTATCGTTATAAAGAAATAGAAAATAAATTGCTATTTGCTAATCAAAGTTGCTTATGAGGAAAGATTAATTTACTTCTGAATTTATAAAATAAAAAAAATTATTTTAATTATAACACAAATATAATAATGACACAAATTGGATCGCATTTTTATATCAAATAAATCAAGTTACAAATGAATTATGGTGCTTTTAATTCTTTAAGAGCGGTTGAAAATGAAAGGTGATATTTTGACATTAAAATCTGACGGATGTCTTCCTTTTCATGAGTTAATTCTGCATTTCAAAATAAAATTTATATTACAAAAGCACTCATTATTAAAAAGAAAAATACTAAATTAAAAATTCATATTTAAAAAGTCACAACCAATATCAAATTCTGGAAAAAAATTTCAGTTTTAAGTGTTAAGATTAATAAAAAAAAATCAACTTCAGTAGTCAAACTTCAATTTTCTTCTCTTCATTATTAATATTAATTCATTTATTAATAATTACTTATTAATTATTAAACATAGTAATAAATAATTAATAATGACTAATAATTAATAACGATTAGGATTTTTCATCGCCAGGTATCGTCCATAAACCGAGTGCTTAGGAATCTGGCAGCGCAGAAGGAGCAAGCTCAAGTCCAAGCCCAGGATGCCGTCTATGACAAACTCCGAATGCTCAACGGCCAGGGGTGGCCCAGGCCCAATCCCTGGTACTCGGGGGCACCACGTTTGGCGGCATCGCTCCCAGCTACGTCCCTCCCGTCACCCCAACAGTTCCCCTAGAGAATGGACTCCCACCCAAAAAAGGTGAGTTTAAATCACATCTGACTCCATATAATTAAGTTACATCCTAACTTGTAAATATCGTTCGTAGTTAACAGGTTTGGTTTGCCGCTCTACGGTCATTTTGTGCACACTTTAGACTAATTAGTCCGGGACCTACAGTTTAATGTGGATTTCAAACCACTAACAAACATACATGTCATCGCCAGTATTCGAAGCTGAAGCATGTTGTACCAAATGATTAACAGATGTTAACAAACTCAAGACATTTGATAATATATAGATAAAGATAAAGATAAAGCTGTTTTGTACATTTACTATAGAAAACTGTAAATTTCTACCATACAATAATTACAGACAAATATATTCATATAAGGAAAAAGAACTTGAAATGCACCTTAACCCACCTGGGCACCCACCTTAACCCACCCCATGCACCTTAACCCACCCTTTTGCACCCAAATTTTCCTTATGTGGCACATCGGTGGACCTCGTGTTCCCTTTATGTATGCTACGAATAGCCCATTGACGAGGGATGAAGGAAGGTCATTGCCTTCCTGTAGTATTTTTAGGGGTAACTGTAATTCATTTGCTGTTCGTATTAAAAAAACCACGGAAAACGCTCACCAGAGAGCCTAACTACCGATGCAATACGCTTATGCATGTTGGCACCATTACCATCTTCTCTTCTCGTTTCTGAAAACATCGGTTTCAACAGAGACTGCCTTCGTATTCTAATCTGAGCCATCCTGCACTCTAGTTGCGCAAGTTTTCACTGGACCATGAGTTGGGAGGCTAAATAGCTTACGTGCTAGTATTTTGGTTTGGAGAGCTATGTTCGAAACCGCAAATATTCAATGATGGGGGATGGCAGAGAGTTGAATATAAATGTTTCCATGTAAACACCAGGCATGACCACAATAAATCCATCGACTGGAAAATTTCTTTATTGAGTTCAAGGAAGAAGGATGGTGTAGATTTCTCAGATTCCACCATCCCTAGGGATGTTTATCCTAAATTGCAGTACAACTTTTACAACAACTCCAATGTTTACCTACTAAAATAGTGGTTCTAATGTAACAAGTTCAGTGATTTAATCGGGTTGTTGCTTTTTAGTGTAAAGATCACCACATTGGTTTAAAATTGTTTATACACGTATATAAATAAAGATAAAGTAATGCTGATTTATCTATAAATGCTTTTTCTTGTTTCAAACATCAAGCATTATGTAAATCCAAAAAGAATTTGAATATAATCATACAGGATGCCCTACAATTATCGAGACCATTAAAAAATTATTATTAAAAAATACAAGAAACGATAAAAATAAAATATATTTAATTTTCAATATAACCATAAAAATTAAAAAAATTTCTATGCGGTATCCTTTGGATGCTAAGATTTTTCATGTAGAAATTCAAAGACTGCTATCAGATACCTTGCATTAGTTTGCAGGGAACAAAAACAATACACCTCGATCAATTAATTCAGATGCTTGCCAATACATGGCATGAAATGAAATATGACTTAGACGTATTATAAACAACCAAGGGAATGCACACCAGAAGTTGCGAACGTCTGCAGTTAAATTGTAAATTATAAGGTCATGATATTTCTATGTCTTCTAGTACTTTTTTTTTTAGTAATTTATATGTTCATTAAATTTAGGACATTCTGTACTTATAAATTAAATCATTGTTCCATTTTTTGTTGCAAACAACGCTATTTCTTGCACTAGATGGCAGCACAAGACATCTACAAGTTTTCAATCAATAACATTCCAAGTTGGCCGATGATGGTTCAGTATAACAATAATATAACTTGCAGAAAAGTTCTATTTAAAATTTCAGTTATTTTTTTCATAAAAGATCTAAATTTCATGGGTATCAATTGTAGTTTCTATTATAATAATTTACAATTAAAAATAATAGTAAATAATGCCAAACCTTTACATTTGATTGAGAAATAAAATGCTAAAAATTTTATTATAACTAAAGTTTTTAAATGCTTAGCTGGGGAATCATAGTTTTTAAAACATTGAAAAAAATAAAAAAATATTGAATTATTATTTTGAATACTGAAGTTGAAATATTAACAATAAATTTCGACGTTTCTAACAAAATAAAATATGTTAATCTATAATCCTTAAATGTTCATGAAACAAATGTTCTTGCAAGAATTCTTTGCTTTTGTGTTACCTTGCTAATTTTATTAGTTGAAAAACTTTTATTAGTTGAAAAACTTTTATTCAACAAGAAATTAAATTAATTTTTTTTTAAATAAGAAATTTTTATTTGGATTTAACTCGCATACTTTTACATATTTATTTATTCTACTAGAAAACTTTTGAATAAAATAAAAAATATTAGCAGCAATAATCAAAACTAATCAGTTTAGTTTTATATAATCAGTTTTAGTTTAGTATTTATAAACCATGCAATGAAGCATATTAATATCTGCGATATAATATAGTTAATAAAATTTACTATTAAATTTATAAGCTTTACCATCACTAAATTATAATTAAATCCACTTTAACTCAAATGCCACAACTGTTCTAGACAAAAATTCTCTAAAATACTTCTCCAATCCACTTTAACCGAATTCCTGCAAATAAACTTCTAGCGTTGCCAATTGATTAAATTCGCAGAATATAACTCCAGCTATTCGTCCACCTAGAACTTCCACGGTCCTACTAGAGCTCATAATACTCTCGTTTCTATCATTTAGCCACTCAGTGAAATATTTCCTTGTACGTCCGCAATAAAAGCCGTTATCTCCTTGCCTTCTGATGATGACCACCGTACCTTTCACCCCTTTCACCACCATCAAACCACCTTTCTCCCAGATTCATTCGCAAATTTCTTATCTCCATCATGCTCTGCTGAACTGTAATGCGGTGGCCTGCTATCTCAGCACAACTTTTCCTTCCTTCCAAGAGAATGTTGTAGTGAATCTCTCAGGGACTCCGTTCTCCTAGATATATATAATACTTGGTTGAAAGATGATGGAGTTTCTTTTTTTTATTTATTTATTTTTTCTTTGGTGTGTATATAGGTTTATTTTAGTTGTGGTGTGGCATTAATAGAGGCTCAAATGTATAGGTTTTTATTATTTAGTTTCATTCTGCTTTGACGTTAATGGTCTTTGATATAAAGATTTATTATACAATAAAAGGTATAAAGATTAATTACAAAGAATCTTATTGGAAAGAATATAAAGATTTACAAAAAATTACAAAAGAATATAAAGATTAATTACAAAGAATCTTATTTGGAAGAATATAAAGTTTTATTGAATAGAATTTTATTAGGAAGAATATGAAGTTTTATTACAAAGAATCTTATTAGGTAATATATAAAGTTTTATTACAAAAAAAATCTTATTAGGAAGAATCTAAAAGAATACCAAGTTTTATTACAAGAATCTTTTTAGGAAGAATCTAAAGTTTTATTACAAAGAATCTTATAAGGAAGAATATGAAGTTTTATAAGTTTTATTAATTATTATAAGTTTAGTAAAATATTTTAATAACAATTAATAAACAAATTTCTCAAATTAAATGATAATTTTTTAATAACAAAAGACCTGTACAATTTTTTTGTGTTTAATTAAAATACACCCTCATTCATTTTAAATTACTTCACAATAGAGTAAACAAAAAGGAAGTAATGTTTTATTATTTACTTGAGTTTCCAGGCAAAATGTAAGAAAGTGTATTACTTATATAACTAATTAATTTTCAATAAGGTAGAGATTAACACAATAAAAATCCAATAAAGGATTATAATTAAGATACTTCATGCTCTTTTATAAAACATTTAATTTGAACGCTTAAATTAATGCCATAAAAAATTTTGTTTGTTTGTTTCTTTTCTTTTTATCTTCTATTACCATAAACCCTCTTATGATCCTGGTTCTTTCTGAAATTATTAATTTTAATCATATGATTCTTCATTGTAAAGAGTGACTAGTTATCTTTTTGCACAAAACTAATTTTTGTTCAGTTTTTAAATAAGAATATAATATAATATGTAGTTATCTCTATTTCTGTACATAAGAAAATGTACAGTTATTCATCAAATATTCTTAGTATGCAGTTAAATAAATCAGTTTAAAAGTATTTCATTTTAATAAACTATTATTAAACTTTTTAAAAGTATTTTTTTTTGTTCGTATTCATTATACATAATATTAAAAAAAAAAAAGATGTTAAATTAATGGAAAAATTTTCTAAAATTGGATAAATATTGAAAATGCAATAAACTAGTAATCTAGAATATTCTTCTGTCTAAAAATTAAATTTTTAGTTACCTTTATTGTATCCTTCAAAATCTTTTCTTTAAATTTTGGTGAATATTATTATTCTGATTGCAATAATCATATGTCTCTATACTGGGTGATTTTTTTTCCTGAACAAAATGGCTGTCCAATAATGTTTCCTAACCTTGGTTAAAGAAATTCTTTTATTTATTTATTTATTTCCTTTTTTTTTTTTTTTTTTTATTGCCTCGTCTAGGATAGAAAATAACTTAGAGTCGAAAGCCTGAACAAAATAACCTGAAAAATGTTGGTGAATATTATTAGTCTGATTGCGATAATCATCTGTTTTTATACTGTGTGATTCGTTTTCCCGAACAAAATGGATGCCCAGTAATGTTACCTAACCTTGAAGTCAATTTCTTTTATTTATTTCCTTTTTTATTGCCTCATCTAGGATAGAAAATAACCCAGAGTCGTAAACCTGAACAATTTTGGTGAATATTATTAATCTGATTGCAATAATCATCTGTTCTTATACTGTGCGATTCGTTTTCCTGAACAAAATGGCTGTCCAGCAATTTTTTTCTAGCCTTGAAGTCGAAGAAATTCTTTTATTTATTTCCTTTCTTTTTTATTGCCTCATCTAGGATAGAAAATAACTCAGAGAAAAAACCTGAACAATTTTGGTGAATATTATTAATATGATTGCAATAATCATCTGTTCTTATACTGTGTGTTTCGTTTTTTGAACAAAATGGTTGTCCGGTAATGTTTCCTAAACTTGAAGTCGAAGAAATTCTTTTATTTATTTCCTTTTTTTATTTTTATTGCCTCATCTAGGACAGAAAATAACTCAGAGTCGAAAACCTGAACAAAATAAAGCATCGGCGAGAAAGAAAAAAAAAAAAAAAGAAAAAAGAAAAATCATTCGGCATTCCACGTCCTGTATATATTTTGCTGTTCTACTTCCTTTCCGATTGGATGGAGGTCCGGTGAAGTTGAAATTCCTGATTGCCCATAAAACCGTTTTCACGCGTAAATTTTTGGATAGGACGCCTGAATTCCTAGCTGAAAGAAAAAATAAAAGAAGAAATCCGGAAGAAAATAAAATATATTCGCGCGATTGGTATTTAACTGGCCGGTACTTTTATTCTAGATTTGGAGCAGGGAGGCGTAAAAATAAAAAAAATAAATCGAAAGAACGTCTGCTTATATACATTTATATGAAGTATTAGAGCCATGAAAAGAAAATAGTTTTCTTTCCCATGCCCCATCAAAAAGTTAAACCCCATACGCGTAAAACGGCGTTTTCTTATCGAAAGTCCAGCAGGCTGTGTCGCTTTTTACATATACATATATATTTATCCATAAACGCCTGGATATATCGGGCGTCTATTCAAATCTACGCTTGGAAAGTCCACACGACTGGAAGTAAGGATGGTTCCCATTCTCCATGGTGGGTGCTGAAGTTCGCGAAAAAGAAGAAAAAAATGTTAAAGCGTCAAGATATATCAAAAAGGAAGACCATGGCCGTATCTCAAGAGAGCGGCATAATAAAGTATATATTTATATCGAAAAAGGACGCGGGGGTGGTGGGGATGGTGGTAAAAGCCTTGATATCAGTCACAGAAGAAAATTTTTCAAGGAAAGTTTGGCCCAAAGAAGGTTATTCTGTAAAACTTTCCAGCAGAGTTGTATGCAGTATCCGCATAAAAATATACTGCGGAGATTGTATGTGTCCCCACACGCATGCATACATAGGATGTCTGCTTGCCATTCTGATGTACTAAGTCTGCCCATCACACTAAATTTCCTCTGCTGGCTGGTACTAGCTCATCTATAGGGGGACCTTATCGGAGTCTTACGCTGGAGTTGGATTCAGTCTCTGTCAGCTCTTCTTCTGACAGAAAAGCCGCTTCTAGCTGTGGACCCTCCCCCTGGTCTGCAGTTCCCTGTCCCCTCCCATCCTTAGTTTATAGGGGCAGATCACCCTTCTGCCCCTCCCCTCTCTCATTCTTGTGATAAAAGCCGACAAGTCCTCTGGTTTACGTGTGTCTACTGATGATAGTAGAGCTGGCTATCTTTCTATTAAAAATGAAAAGGAAAAAAATAAAGAAGAAAAGGAAGAAATTGAAAATAAAGATGGAAGCAGGGACACGTTGAGAAAAGTAATTTACAGAGGTGTAAATTACAGTCTGCCGAGATAGCAGCAGCACTGAAAATCGAAGTTGTAGTGGTTTGGATGTTCCGCCCGAAATGCGGTCAGTTTTATGTTGCGTTGAAAAGCGATTGGCGGATTTTTAACGAGAGTTTTTGAAGTTTTCCGTGATAAAAGCCTCGTATATCAAAACAAGGTGATAAGTCGCTCTGGTTGGTTTTTGTAGTTCAACTTGCGTGGTTTATTACCTTCGGGTTAGTGGAATGGTGATTAGGTTTTCGCGAAAGATACCAATAAAATTCACTTTGAAAGTATTTTAAACAAAGTTTTAAGGCGTTGCATTCTTATTCAGTTTTGTTACAAAGTGTGGTTTATTTATTTATAGTCTTAAAATTTGGTTCATTTTTACTTTTATAAAGAAAAGTAAAAGATTACTTTAACTAGTTCCTTTTAAGTTTCTCGAAAAGTTTGCACATTCATTCAAAATGTAGATAATTTACTCAGATAAAATACTTTGTTGAAGATTAACGTAATTTTTGCTTTCGTAACAAAACGTAATTTCTTTTCTAAAATGTTTAAAAATAGTTTTTGAAATCTTTGAAAACTATATTTTTATTTCGTTTTCAGTTCCAAAACCATAAACAGCAACTTTTGTACAAAAAAATAATTTGACAAATAAAAAAATATATATATTAAATATACTCTTATAGAACATAATCACATGTAAAAAATAATATTTTCCTAATTAAAAACATACCTGTCGACCTATTAAACCTAATTAATTATATCCAATTAAAACATATCAATGTCATGAGAGTTTTATAAATTTGTATTTTTTTTTTTTTTTTTTTTTTATAAAAACCTTAAAAACACTCCATTACAAAAATAACCTTTACAAAAAATATTATCAATTTCATAATTACATGCTTAGAAATTAAGTTCATGTTTATTACTTTATCATTGATATAATAACTCCTCATCATCACTGATGCAACAGCGTCTGCCTACTGGCATATTTCGAGACAGGAGATATTTTCTACGAAGGTAGGGTAGGGTATTCTATTTGCAGGTAGGGTTGTCAGCCCTACGCTCCGTAGTCATATTAGAAAGAGACATACAGTTTAAAGTGGATTCCGAGCCACTTCAAACATCTATGTGACCGCCGGGATTCGAGCCTGAAACCTATGGCACCAAACTCTAGTCACAGACACCGATATAACAACTAATATAACTTTATTATAAATTAAGATGTCATAAAATAGTATATAATTAAGACTATATAATATAGAATTAAAATATCATAATCATAATACAAGATAAATTGTACTACATATAAGCTGTTTATTGACTAAGCAAGGAGCAATATTAATTTTGAGTTTATAAAAATCTCTTAAACTCTCACAACTATTTAGTTGTTTATGTATTACTTTCTGAATTGTTGGCATGGTTTTTGGAGTTAGAAATTAACGATTTTAGGATTGCATTTTCAATCTACATTAGTATCTCAATCAAATAGGATGAAAATAAGCTATTTGAATAATATCTACTAAAAATAACACTATCACAAACATTCTCACACACAAATAGTATGCATAGAACATTAATTAAAAATTTGATGATTTATTTATTTAATTTTTGTACACCTAAACTCCTGTGTGGACTTATAAATTTAATTTTCTTGAATTTTTATTATTGTTTAGGAGCAAAATATTTTTAGTAGATCGTTTTGTTTTTCCCTCAGATAAAATAATAAATGGTATAAGGCGATATATATGTTGAATATTAAATATTGTAAACTTAAATGGTCTTAAATTCTATTCTAATCGGTATACTAACTAAAGCGGCCCGGATATTAATTACACTTTTACAAAATATATTTATTTTATAATGGTCAAAGTAGTGAAAACCAACGTATTAAAAAATGCATATATGTGTACATTCATATATTCAAAAAAATTAACTGTCGAAGTGATGAAAAAAAATTACGTTTGATTTTAAAATAATATTCTTGCTGAAACAAATATCGCACTAGTAAAATAAATATATTTTAGTGATTTAAATTTTTTATTTCATTTTATATTTATATATTTTTATATTTTCATTTTTAGTAATCTATATTTCTTTACAAAGTGCGTTGAGTATCATTATTATTATATTTTCTTTGTTTACATGTAAGAATAATAGTGAACATAAAAATAATAACTCCTTATTTTTCAATTTTTACTCCAAAAATATCTATAGTAGCTCTAAATCTAATATAGGGATATATAATTATATATACTGCCCGCGGAGTTATGATGCATTTCCAAAGTGGCCCACCAGATCATTTGGGTTGACCACCCCCTGACCACCCCCTGAAAGACAGTTACATAATATAAAAATTATTTTATTAATAAATAGAAATAATTTGGATTATCAGTTTAACAAAAGGAATAATAAAATATATTCACAATAAATTTAAATGAAAAATTTCTTCTTTCCTAAAAAATAGTTGTCAAATATTCTATATTTGACATGAAATGATACACCATTTTGAATGATGCTTCTCTATGAAACGCCCTCTCATTCAACATATCTGGAAGCACACTCCTCTCCTCGCAGCCATAAAGGACGGTAGGAAGGCCCCATTCACTGTACCCTTCAGAAACAAAACTGCAATATCCGCTGGAACGATAAGGGTAAAAGACTCCTGGAGAAGCTCTGAGATGCTGACCGCAATGAAAGAGCGTCTCCATGGCAACTGGAGACTTTTCAGCATAGCCTGGAGGAGTGGATTCTTGACCTCACGGGGACGATAGGTCATGTAATGGACCAGCGGCTATCTGACCTCGAGACTTGCGCAGTTTTTCTTTGGTTAGATAGATTTCCGTATTAAAGTGTTAGACAAAGACGTATGCTAGCTGAAAGATTTGATGATAGCTGTAATACAGCGACCACTAGTTATATTACTCCAGTATCGCGCATTAATGTTGACAATTTTATCTAGCT